>JAHZMV010002622.1:0-16704 GCA_027743765.1 Coecobrya sp. COE2 | reverse complement strand
TTTTTTTGTTTTATCTTGTTTAAAGCATAACATTTCTCCATACTTTTGAAATGTGAACCAAAAACCCATGATGTACGTATGAATGTATGTTTGTCCGTATGATGATGCGAATCACTTCTTCTTAAATTAACATACATGTTTTAATGTTCGAAATCGTCATTTAATTAAAAACAGCAATTATTAAAGAAAAAAGCGTGTAATGGAATGCTGCAAGTGTTATAAAATGCGTGGGAAAGCAGAAAAGAACAACGCTTCCTCTTTGTTCAGCTCAGCATTGGTCCAGCTAGCTGGGCTTGGACTCCGGCTCCCTTTCCAGAAGGAAGCGCGAAGGAAGCTACACACATTTCTAAATTCCTTCCCTTGTGAACAGTCGGCTGATTCTATTATTCATTGAACATCAGGGTTTGGCCTTTCGTTTGGAGACTCACAATTTGCAAAATAACTTGAATTGAGATCTTCTTCTTCATCTTCAAACTTAATTTGGTTATCAAAGCAGAGTGACAGTTTGTTGATTGGTGTGGTAAACTTGTGTTGATTTTCGAAAGGAGGTGTAAATTGGTGCGTGTAAATTGTAAGGTGTGAGTCATGAATTACAACGAGAGCAACACAATGAATAACATTTATTCGGAACCACTCTTTCCGATTTCCCAAGGATGTCCACTGTCGGTCAGTTCGTCTTCTTTGGGGACTCAACTGACTCAGACACAAGGTGCGACCCAGTTGGATGAGGGTGGGAGGGAGGAGGGGTTGGAACAAGAGGAGGAGTCAGACCAAGATTCTGAGACTTCAGACTTCGATAGCTTCACGCTGGACAGCATGGTTGTTCGAGCATCAAGAATGGTTCAAGATTACTGTACCACTGGATGTCCTCGTATGGATCAAACCTTAAATGGGGGTATTCCCACTTTTGGAATAACGGAATTGTATGGGGAGGGTGGAACCGGAAAAACTCAGTTGTGTCTTCAATTGGCGATCACAGCTCAGCTTCCAAAGGCTTGCGGTGGCCTGGATGCAGGTACCAGATGAATGCATAAGGTTTTCATGTCAATATTTCGATACTCCCTGTCAATTATACTCCCGGTCTTATACTTTTTCAAATTATTTTAGGTGGTGTGTACTATATCTGTACAGAGGATGCACTCCCCACAAAGCGTCTTTTGGAAATGGTTCGGAGTTTCACAGCGAAATTTCCTACTGATTTGCCTGAGGATCCAATGAGTAATATTTTCATTGAACAGGTCACTGAAGCGGTAAGATGGAAATTTTTTGGCGATGCCGTTGTTAAGTATCGTTACTTTCAATGATATAAGTGTCATATTACTACTGGTGCTATTTTTAGGAGGAGTTAATGCAATGTATCGACATAAAGCTGTCCAGTTTAGCTAGAAGCAGTTCAGATAAAAAGATTCGATTGGTTATTGTGGATTCAGTGGCTGCCGTCTTTCGTACAGAACTCGATGACCTAAGTCAACGAACTCATGAATTGCGCAGATTGGCTCAAACTTTACACGAGTATTCACATGATCACCAGGCTTCTGTAGTCGTTTGTAATCAGGTATGTCGATAAGTTAATGGTTGTAAAATACCCTTTTCGCCCTAATAGTGAGATCATGAGATGAACGTGCTCAAATAAATGCCTTTTATTTATTTATTTTTAAAGGCCTCTGCTAGTCCTACTCTGGAAGGCAATGTAGCATCCCTTGGATTGGTGTGGAAGAATTTGATCACCACAAGAATTCGCATGTCTAAATGCGATCGAGAAGAAACGCTTTCAAGAAACTTGTATGTGAGCTTCAGTCCTCATGTGCCGTCAGTTGGAGTAGCTTTCCAGATCACTGCTTCAGGGGTGGAGGTGACACAACCTCAACAACAAGAACATTAGAGGCACAAAGGTATATGTCACTATAAGGTATGACTTATTACTACTAAAAATTGCCTTCACAACCGTTCCGTAACCTTTATAATTTATTGCTGCATTCCAACAACACGTTGTTTTCAGGATCGTCCGTGTGAGAATATCTTAACACACTTGCAGTGAACAGCTCCGTTACTATTTCCATCTGTATTTCAATAATATTTCCAACTAGCTAAATTGGATGAAAGATTCCTGTTTCCAGAAACTGGGATTATTTTGTGCAGTGCTAAAAATTTTAGCCTAAAATGAGAGTGGAATGCAGCATCTTGACATGTGTCCACCTAGATCCTGGTTATGCCTTGCTTTCTGTTCAAAACACGCTTGCATGCATGGAGATGTTCAACATGATGGATATTCATCGACGCAGCAAAATCAACGGTATTTAACGGAAAGTTTAATATAATGTTTTCAAGCGTCAGGTTGAAAATGATTAAGTGATACGCGTTTTGTTTTTAACAGATGTTCAGTTTTTTATTCTTCTAAAAAATATAACCAATTTAAGCAGATACGACCTTGATGAAATTTTCAACCTCTTGGACGTAGACCATTCTGGTGAAATTGAATTTGATGAATTTTATTTACTCTTCTGTATTCTTATCGCGAATAAGGTAGAAATTAAATTCTTTTTAAACTAAATTTTAATAATAGTATTCCTGATTTTATCTCTTTCTGGTATAAAATTAAACTGTTATATTTTTTGTCTCGAAGGATCAATATGAAAAGGAATTTATTTACCGCCACTCTGCAACAATTTTTCAGCTAATTGACGCAGATGCCAGTGGACAGATAAGTTCCCAGGAATTCAGTCGTATGGGCGTTCTCTTCAACTTTGACGGATCGGCAATAAAACGAATTTTCAAGGAGTTTGATATTTCTGGCGACAAAAATTTAGATTTTGCTGAATTTCGGGTGAGTTGTACTTGTAATTAGTGCTTTATTAGTAATACTATCCAATGATTTGCTCTGCTTATATATTATATGTAGATATTGTTTATTGGTATATGTTATCCATTTTAGCTGTTCACTATGGCCTGTATAGATGAGGCAAGGGCCCAAGAAACACGAGAGAAAGTTAAAGCCTTTGAGCAGTATCGAGTCAGATTACTAAACGCGTTGGAACCTACATTGAGACGATTTGTCCGAACTGATGTAAGAAAAGAATGAAAATGTTTCCAATAAATACTACTTCACAATCATTTTTCAAAATTCTGAATAATATTCCATGAATGCAGAGACTACCAAGACCCCGAGAAATTGAAGATGTAGTGAACCACGTGCGACATCCGTTTATACCAGGGAAGAGGGATTTTCGTCGGCACTTCAAGTATGGTGTAATCCGAGATAATCTGCTGGAGACACGTTTAGAAATACGAGACTACCTTAAAAGTAAGATTGAAAAAATCCCTTGTTTGTTTTGCTGCATTGGCTATCTCCTCTGCTGTTACTGGTAGGTTCATACACAATAAACAAAATATAACTCTGCTCTGCTCGACCATTACCACTTACTAAACTATTTATTTGATTTTTGACTAATTACTCTAGTTGCATTGAAGATCCGCTAGTGAAATATTCAGAGGGGAAGACTTGTCACATGTGCAATTGCAAGTGTCGCTGCTTACCGTGCTGGGGCACATTTATCCGAAAAATGTGGACTTGCTGTCATTGCATGTTCCCATGTTGTCACTGCTGCCGAATGCCAATCCAGCACGACTATCACATAGCTCGACAAAAGAGGGTAAAATGGCCGGACCCGACAACCCCAAGTAAATCTAGACTGCCTCTCTCCGAAATTCCTGTGGAACAAGAGACAAGAACCCAACCAAACAAGTCCTGGCTAAGTAGACTGACCAAAGCCATAACCCCATTAAAATCCATCACTTTTTTCATGAAAAAAGGAAAGACGCCAGCTGTTGCTACTGAGAAGAAAAAATGAACGCATTTCACGGTGGACGAGTCCGTTAATTTGGAATTTATTTAGTTTTACAAACTATAATCCTTCAGTACAATTTTTATATACCGAATTGTCTATGTTATACCTAAATAAATCATTTTACTAATTAATTATGAGATACAACAATAATTAAAACTCAGGATAATAAGTAAGTTAACAACAAATTGGTATGATGAGACGGATACAAAACGCTTTTCTGCTTCTACTCGACTTGCAGTACTTTAAAGAAAATAACATTTTAATTCAACAACTGAAACAAACGACAAAAGTGGATGTATATCTTTAAACATGGGTTTATATAATAAAGGTATGTCTATTACATATGCAGCATAGCATACAATACATTCATACTATTCATTTGTGCGTTGTAACAATAATTAAATCAAAATTAAATACATTACAGTTTATCACAAAAATGATTCTAAACAAATAGGTACTTTTTAATACAAAGTAAAGATCAAAATAATATGTATTCAACAAACAAACATAAATACCGGAAACAATAGTCGTAACATGCTCGCACGTGTACAACCATTAATTACTAAATTGTTTCTTTCTGCACATTTAATTGCTTGTCCCTCCTATCTAATAATATGTTACTCTGAGAACTATTGGCTATTTGTATTTTTCTTCATTAACAATCAACGTTTAAAGTTACCAGTTACTTTATATCCTCCAACCAAATAGTTAATTGATCGGCGGATGATGAGAGAGTACTCTAATTGATGCGTGTTTTCAAAAGGCTAATGTATCTTTTTGCATGGTGGTGTCAAGTTGCAAGTGAAAATTGTTTCTCCACTCGCATACGAACTGTGACGACAGACGTAAGATGAAAAGTCGTAATTCTAACATTTTATAAGTACCTACACCACTTGAATGCACTAAAGGCTTTTGCTCTACGTTTTGTGAACGAACAATTCAATGTAACGATGCTCCATACGATCCTTGTGCTGAAAGAAGAGAAAGAGAAATGAAAAATTAATAATATTATCAAATCAATCAAGTTGCTTGAGTTAATTATAAAAAAAATCAGTTAAATTGTTTTACTTTAGCCATGGCACGTGTCACGTCATCGTTGGAGGAAAAGTTAACCTTTGCAGTACCGGACGGACGACCACTGGACTCGTAAATGATGTGAACAGCGGTTGGGTTGAGAGGAGAAAAGAACTATGAGACAAAGGCACCAGTTAGTTAAGGATTTAAAGTTAAAATATAGAATTTTCGAAAAATTCGATATTCAATTTTTGTTAGCACCCTTCGTATGTCACTTTCTTCAGCGCGATAAGGTAGACCCCTCATAAGGACACAATGCCTAGTATTTCCTTCATCCCCTCGACCACGCTTCAAGCCTGGAAGCAATGGTGGCGGATTCATTGACCTGCTACCGCTACTACCACCGCCACCACCACTGCCCCAAGAATCGTAATTACTCCAAGAATCATTGTCGAATCCTCCTCCTCCTCCTCCTGCGTAGTAAAACAGTCAAATATAAAATAAAGTCAGTGCATAATTTAACAGGGCCATATCGTTTGTATGTAAGAGAATCTATTTCTGTACCTCGTGCCCCTTTGTTGTAGTATCTAGATACACGACCTCCGCTGCCACCACCACCACCATATCTTGATTCGCTTTTGCTATTACTGCTGGGTCGATCGTATGGCCCTGACCTACTGCTTGATCCGCGACCACTTCTCGCCACCATCGAGGATATGTTTCTCAGTTCATTGGGAGAAACGGTGAATATCTCAACATACCTAATTGGAAATAGCAATTTACCATTTGTAAGAATTTGCTCCTCACCTCCATTTTGACCTTCTCCCGTACTATAAAGGCATAACAATATATAAAATCTCCCGCCCGTGTAATAATTTGGAGGGGTCTCATATAAAAATGTTCCACGATTTACAAGGGGAAAGTAATGGGACGAAAATATTTAGAAAATGGTCCATTTTTAGAGTAGTACACTTCTTGACCTCACCCATCACCATCCAATCATCTTCTCTGGACTCCGTTTTAAGAAATTTTGAAGATCCCCCAGTAGTCCTATAATAAAACTTTTTAAATCGTGTCAGGTGCTTGGAAGTGAAAACGTGGTACATAGCACATTAATAAAGCACAAGGCAAATGTTTTGAAAAACGACAAACAATGAAAACTGAACATTGAAATGTGAAAGAATAGTTTGTGATTTAAATACAATTTAAAATTGAAACGTAGAGACACGAGAGATAATAGAGGTCAAGAAGGTACGAAAAAACGTCCATTTTACTGTAGTTGCTGTGTGCTGTACAAATACGGATAATACATATCACGAAAATTATGATTAAAAAGGGAGATATGAAGATACTCAAACTAACAGTAAGAACAGAGAGGTATATTATATATAAGTGTTCGTAATATGTACATATAAAATACAGGAAAGTGACGTATTTTTTTATGTATCATTCATTATTATCATGAGAAGAAAAAGACTTATCCAAAAAATATAGGTAAAATGATCTTGAAGAATCATAATGGTTTATACCGGTGTTTAATCATTTCTCTGTCTTTCCCAAGAGCCTTGTGAGCCTGATCTTTTGATGCAAACTGAACATAAGCTTCTCCACTACTCCTTCCCATCCCGTCAACCATCAACTGGATCCCATTCGAAACAATCTCCAACCCTGCCCACCCACATAATAGTACACCAAAGTCTCTCATCATACGGTTTTTTGTATAAATTATTTATAGTTAACCCCAGTAATCATTTACAGATTTAGTTTTAGTGGAAATACATGGCATTATAAGGCCACTTAAGGTGGTTTAACTTGTGTAAATGATTGGTTTCACACAAGACGTTTTTTATATAAAAGAATGACTTACCATGAAAAAAGTGATGAATGTCCTCTTTTGTGCATTCGTATGGGAGTCCTGCATAAAAAATAAATGTCGAATGTAATTCTGTTATCGGCTAACTTTTTTTAATAATAATTAACAATTAATTCTAATGTTTTACCTCTCAGTCTGACAAAAGTCTCGCTTGAATATGAGCCAGGACTACGCCCATTTGTAAAAGGTCCACTGTTAAAAGCTGGCCGATTTCGCTTTAATACCCACTCCATTTCCGAGCGTGTTATTTTGAACACCTATATAAATATTTGGACTATATTTAGGTCACGTAATAAATGACATATTGCACATCAAACCATGATCGATGACAATCGATGTGGTAAATATTAATCAAGCGAACCTCTATATAACGATGTCCCATGTTACGCTTATCTTTCTTCAATGCTGCAGCTTGATCATCTTCAGAAGCTAGCTCAACTAGAGCTTCTCCAGACGCCTTCCCGTCTGGGGTCATTACCATATGAATTCCATCTGCATCTCCATTTATCCTACATTCAGCTGAATAATAAATACCAAAACTTAATTAGAATCATAAACTGGGTCGTCAATGCATATAAAATACCTTATTTCACTTACAACCAAGAAAATCAACCACGTCATCCTTCGTACAAGACCACGGAAGTCCTCTTAATTTGACTACGTAATCCATTTGGTCATTTGAACTCCGACCGGAACCGCCACCACCGCTAGAACTGCTGCTACTACTGCTACCTGTTTAAGGATTGTTAATGACGTCAATAATTTAAGATAAATACTTTGAAAAAGTCATCATGAGATACAAATAAAAACCCTCAGTGTAAATGAAAAATATTGAATTCTAATTTACAGTGTAAAAAAGTAATACCCCTGTACAAATCCCAAATGAATCGCATAATCACTTCCATTAACTCAATTAATACCAAAGGTAAGCGACAACCTTTCAAAGTGGAATTTGGCTGCAATGACACCTTTCAAAATTTGAGATTTATGAAAAGAGTAAAATCCTCGTATTTACGTACCTGAACTGGAACTGGCGTCTGACTCTCCCTCAGTCTTTACACTATTGTTACGGTTTGCTAGATCCTCCTCCTGGTCAGAAGAGTTAATTGCAATCATTGGCTCCTCACCATTATCATTATTGTCACCACTACTACCATTGTTTCCAAGGATATACCCATAATCAGAAGAAGAGTTTGGAGAAGCTGTAGTATTATTTACAGATGGAGGTAAGGAAATGTCCGTGTCAGTCATCACTTCACACTTAACTATTCTATATCAATAACCTAAATATATTCCTATCCAAAAACTTTGTCTTTCTTTCCCTAAAGATTCCTCCAAAACAAAGCTACTACAGAAAAACTACAATTTCGACTTTATTGGAAACCCAATGCCAAAAAAAGGTTTCCAAGGTTCCGCCAGCTTGTTTTTCCTTTCCACACCAACCCGAAAACCTTCCAGAGCTCAATTAATTACTTTATATAGTATCTTATCTAATTAAGCCGTCCTCAACGTCTGCTCCACCACTCCAACATCCACTTTCCATTTATTAGTCTCCCCACCGCTCTCCTTACGTGTGGGCTAGGAAAAGCCAGGGATTCGATGGAGGTTAGCTGAAGGTGAGGTGGATGATGGAGGAGAGTTTGCGGTTTCGCTGGAAGCCACAAAGAGGCAATAAAGTCTCCTAATTACTACCGCCCAATTACTATTACGATTAGAGTTCTTGCGTCACCAAACCTCTCTTCCAAATGAGAAAATTTGTTTATCTTTCGGCTTTTTGGGCTTTCCGCAGCAAAGATGCGTTGAGAGTTGAGCTGTCTCTTTTTGTGAGCCGCAGCAGCCACCTCGAACATCAATCAAACAGCTAGAGAAAGAGCTCTCCAACCTCTGCCACCCAACAAAAAGCTACATTCTTCTACACACAAACTTGCGCATTACAGAAAACCAAGTGGATTCTCTGAATTTGAATGTCTCCTCTTTCAGGAGTGGATGGAAAGAGGAGACGCAGAGCATAAAGTGGATACAAGAACACCTATTTTTCTGTTATGGATGGCTTACTTCTCTGTTTTGTACGGCGACTACTCTAGAGAGAAAGATGAGCAGAGGAGCGTAATATTTTAGTGCTAAAAAATGGATGTATACGCAATGTATTTAAAAGGGAATACGCTACACATTAATATTGGATGAGTATTTATTTGGAAAAGTGATAGAATGCTAGAAAGAGACATAAAATGAAACACAAGTGTGTAGGGATGATAATAACTTTTATGCTAAGCTATGCTCCTTGCTTCAGGCTTTTACTAATGCTTTCGTATCGAACGCAGAGGTGACATGGAGTCATGTCTCTGTTCTACAGTTTGGAATATTTATTGGAAGGTATTCGTTGGGATACTTTTTCCGATTGGGCTTGATAAATGGACATTTAGGCCTTCTCTTTAGCTGCAGCACCTTAACATACAAGTTAAATTACTAGTCTAACCGGAAGGCACTGTAATCTGTAATTGTCAATATGGGGCATTGTGAGAATGAGTAGTTGGGGTATGTTGGAATCCGGAACTTAGGACCATTTTTTTAGCCTATCCACGTAACAAAAATACTGCCACTGCCAGTCTACTTGAAGTTACTAGAGAAAGTTACTTTTTTACTTGTGAAGGCATGTATAAAAGAAGGATTGGATGCATTATAGATTTTTATGCTGGGCTTTTTACATCGGACTACAAAGTGAAAGAGGCATAACATAACTAGGCCAGGCATAATGCAGCAATGCGGTATTCCATATTCCTTCACATTTCATTTTTATGCTGCGCTATCTTCATCATCGTCACCACCACCACCTAGACTTTCTTTTAATATTGGTTCGCCACCTCATGTCTCACCACCAACCGTATGCCATGTTTTGCTTTTCCTGCCACTACACACTATACACAAACGAAAGACACCACACCGTTTACTATACTATGTCCAAACGACAACCAAGAGTAAAGCCACAAAAGAGGACACCCAGTCAAGTCTTCCAGTCAAACTTTTGGAAAAGAAGACAGGCTTTATTGCCCAATTCTGTGTATGGAGATGGAAAGAGTACACGGTAAATTCGGCAGAACACTCGTATTTCGTATAGAACTTAAGACTCTTCAGTTGTGTAAGCTCCTCTTAAGAGTGGAACTCTATGAAAAGCACTTATAATGTCATTAAATTGTCAGCATGAATACATCTGCCTGCATGCAAACTTCTAGTTTGTATTTACAATAGAACGAAATTGAATTTAACGAGTACAAAAGCACTGTTAATGTAGTACAATGAAATGTAGAGCAAATTTGGATGCCACGTCGATTTTGATACTTATAAAGGAATAAAATAAAGTTAAGTCTAAATAGCACACGTCATATTATACATATTACGTTTGACAACGAAAAATTAGTACATGCATGTAATGAGCTCACAAGTATGGTAGTGTGGGGGAGTTTGAGAAAACACTACAACAGCAAAGTTGACAATTTGCAAAGTATAATGCAGTAGTAGGCTTGAGTCTTAAAACCGCAAATACAAACCTTTTCTGTAAATCTTTTCTATCTAATGTAAATAATTAACTAATTTAGTGGTTAAAAGATAATGGCTATACTCACATACGAATGGTCTCGTTTGTTAGCAGCGTAGAATCTCGGACCGTTGACAGTTGACCTTTCACTATTGTCACAAAACTAATCCAATTAGCACTTTTATAAAAGCCGTCAGGGTAACGGTCCAAGTGCCTGAAAAGATGGTTCCTGCAGAACTGCCCCTAATTTTATTACTGCATTTGATTAGTTTCTGGAGACAAGGAATAAAATGTGAGTGCGAATGTTACTTTACTTGATCAACGAAGCCAACTTCTCGTTGTTGCGTTGCGTGTAATAATGTGACGCATGTAATAAACGGAACAATATTGAATAATAATGAAATACTGCTGTAGGGAGTCCAACGAAAACCAATGTAATAGTACAAAATGTACCTAACTAAATACATGAAACTACAAAAATGCAAGTTCAAAGTCCAATTTATTGCGAAAGAGGTGTTAACTAAAAAATCATAAATCACCTACAATCTACATTCAACATTACGCTGTACAATTTGTATTGGAGATTGTTGAAAGTTAAAGCAAAGTATAAAATATACATTTTATACATCTTGAACCAGTTTTTTTGTAACAATGAGCATATCTTATCGAAACCTTTTTGGCCATGAGCCTGGAAAAACATAAAGAGAAATGATATGCATTGGAAAACATGAAAATAAGGATTGCCCTTACGTCCTTCATGCAATGCAGGACTACTTATACGGACTATTTTCGGTACGGTTGAGTCATGACGCGTTTCCAGCACCTCAAACCTGACATTTCAAAGCATCTTTGATTTCAATATATGTACATATGTACCTATGCTATTCGAGAAAACGGTTATCTAAAACAAAAAGATGTGTACAGAGGTGTAAATGAGATATATTATGCACCAGTGATAGTATAACAAGAACCTCATTTCTCAATTAAATCGAAATATAGGATGATGTAATGACGATAATTCAGGTTGCGCTACCTTATTGAAATCTATGTATTCTGTAATAGTTCCATCCACCGCACCGTTACGCTTCTCACACCTCGTAATAATATATCAATTAAATTAAATCGCCATTATGATTATGGAAAACAGCGGAAATGACGTGGATGGTCGGACAAATTAAACTTTAGTGTAGAAACGCCACTTGCCTTAATAGGCAGCGTACCAACTCGGAATTATTTTTTTTGCTTTTCTATGTTCCTACTCCACTAGATTGTTGACACGTGTCTCGGTCGGAATAATACATACAGGTGTCTATGTAGGTATGTAGTTAAGAAGAAAACATTACGAAATGTTAAAACTTGAACTAATATTCGTCTTTATTACTCCTTTATCTGATCTTATCGTTTATTTATTTTGTTTAATACCTACTTGTACATTGGAATAAGATACCAAAAATATACAATGCTGTGAATTACTTTGTTTACTGGAAAATTTGCTCAGAGGTATTACTTTCCCTATAAACCATTCAGGTAGTAGATGATCTCAAATCTCTTGCTGCTTGGAGGACGGCCCTAGTTAACTCAAGCCAGCTCTAATCACTGTCCATGAAATCGTCCGTCAGACTCGTGGTTAGTTGGACGTACGTCATTCCGTTGGCCCGTTAACTTTGGAACAAACATATCTATTCGTTTGAGAGTGATGCAAACGTTGGTAGTTGGTACTGATAGATATGTCGCTTTTTGGAAATTCTCGCATTGCCCCTTAATTGTATGCAAGTTTTCAATTTAAAGCTACCTCATAGTTTCTACTAGGCATTATCTCCTGATCATGAAAAAACTAGGTGAATTTTCCAGAAAAGAAAATTACATTTGCGTTTATAAAATTCCCAAATGCAGGAGGCAACATGCCATGTTGAACATGGCGATTTAACTCTCTGCCACTACCCATCCATGAAATGAATTCTGATTATGACGGATGATAGTGGTTCGTACAAAGTTTACTATATCCAACTTATCTACTTATTTAATTTTCCTTCGCTTAATTTTGGTCGTTAATACATCAAGTTTTGGAAGTAAACAACTTTCCGGTTGAGGTGATTCACTGTTCGCTTCAGCCCGTGCGTATCGTACAACCATTCCATTGCCGAAGCTCTTTTTATAGATTAGAAAAATGATGTATTAATGGGAATTCTAAATTCTTCTCTTTTCTTTATTGCCCAGTTCTACTAATCTATACTGACATGTCTACTGCGCCATGTTTGGTCCACTGACCAGCAGCAGAGTTTTGAATGTATTATTTTATCATGAGAAGCCAACCATTAAAACCGAGCTTAAATTAGCATAATGCATCTTAAGTACTTTCCTGTACAGTGCTATACGCTTTTATATCTTTACTCTATTTTTCATGAATTTGCTTTTTACGGCCCATAGTACACAGTACACATACCTATTTCTTACAGTGGTAGCCTATGAAAAAATCAAACACAAAATGATTAATAAAAAGCTTCGAATAATAACGAAAGAGCTTCGTAAATCAACAGTAATAATTATAATTTACGATAATATATAGTCATACATATTATTGATACAAATAAGGATATATTTTTCAGAGTACATATTTAGTTTTGTTTCGTCTCATGCGGTAAAAAATTGCTATTACGAATAATAAAATTATTTGAAAACGACAAGTCTTTCTTTAGGTATGTTATAATATATAGATATTCTACATGCGTCGAATATAAGTAACCTCTGCAGTTAGTCTTGAGGGACAGACAATCATCGTGGATCTCCCAAATGGTGGACCTCCAGTTCCTCTGGCCAACGGGAGTTCCCTTTTATTAACCCAATGACTAGGAACAATGCTGGGCGTCCTGTAGAACAAATTTGACTGGGGTCCAACGGACGGTCCTGTGCTCCATGACTCTGGTCTCTTGTTGCCAGTGGACTGATGATGAAGGTGAGATGGTCGTAATAAACTGTCCACAGGGACGGCATAGCCGTTGCTTGATCTTCTGGACACACTAGTTCCATTTTGAGTAGGCAGTATATCTTCGGCAGATGAAGAGCCTTCATGACGGCTGCCTTCCTCCTCCTCCGGAGTACTAATTTCTTTCCAAGGATTTCGCACAAACTCATTGAGCGTCAGATTAGATCCACCTGATCTAGTCCTGGATCCTCCAGAGAATAAGCCACCTCTCGACGAGACTCTTCTCAAGGTCACGGGTGCATAGTCGTCTGCATCACTGCTACTGGTTCCACCACCTGTACTGCTCCCACCGTGGTGACCCTGGACACTTCCCAACGACTCTTCAAACTTTTCAACAAAGTCGTCATCATAATCGTCATCATCGTCCTCATCATGGTCACCAACAACCACTGGGGAATATTTTCGAGCGGTTGTGTTCCGACTACTGCCGTTCACACATGCATTGCTAGTATTGCTCTTGGTGGTGGAGTAGTTTCCAGAGAGTCCGGAGATTCTTGAAGGCACAATATTCCTCCGGCTCGCTGAAGTACCTCGACCATCTAGGTCTCCTCTTTTGCCAGTATCTCCTGCACCACCGTCGGCCTCGTCAGATGAACTGTGAGGGGACGAAGAGGATTTTTGACTTTTGGTTGGAGAGTCGTCCTCTTCCTCATCAACACCACCGCAGGAATCACGACCGGATTTTGTAGTGCTGTATGTTTTGCCGTAGGTGGACGTGTGATGATTGCGGAGGGCTTGTCTTCTCTCTTTGCTCATATAGATACATTCCTAAACCACATTCAAAATACAAACGTCATAAAGGTAATTTTATAATAGTTTTTTTATAAGATGACTTGAAGAGTGGATGTGAAGGCAGTATACCTGAAGAAGTGTGTACCACTGATGTAGAGCTTCCGTGTTGTCATTTGGTACTCGAAGCAGGATACGAGGCTCTTGTGGCAAGACAAGAGCGACTAGAGAACCACTTCGCCGATTTTCCCATCGAATTTCTTCCACATCTGCAAGTCTCAACTGTAATGCACCAAAAAAGGAAATCGAAATATTAGAAGATCCCATTCTCAATGTAACTTTCACTTTATTGAAGTAAATGATTTTTTTCCTATGAGGCAAACTTCCTGCATTTGAGGCAAATACCTTGAAGATAAATGATCCCATTTCTGATAACGTAACTCCGGAACGGTGAACATTTGCACTTCTCCGGAAGCAATTGAGATAATCTCTCGTTAAAATAACGTAGCGCTCCTTCCATCGCGACCACAGCTTTTCTCGCTGTTGCATCAAAACTCCTTTTTTCACTGCGGGAGGGTCTCCCCAAATGTCGACACATTCAGTGCCCCCCGAACCCTGGTCAGAGGTTCCCCACACGGACTGCGTTTTCATAGTCTCATGACCAAAGTCTAAAGCATTTGCAAATTTTTCCATCTGTAACCAAACAAAAATATATATTTCATTTAACTGTATGTATATTTTTCCCATAAATAAAATTTCAAATGTAAACTCTGCTCACGTCAGGGTGATCCAACCAAAAAGAGGAAGTTGCAATGGATATCCTTTTTGGGTTGACCAGAGTTGAAGTGCATTCACGTGAACTTTTGGAATGACGCAGGGTCAGCGTTGAGGCTCCTCCTGGTGTAAACAAGGAGCTGCTTCTCTTTGGTGGCAAGGGAATATGCTCATCCGGTGCAGGAGGGATGTTCTGCAGTTCCTCCAGACATTTCCCCGTTGAAGCTCCTCCATCCCCAGCTCCACATTTCGTGCTTCTTGCCTGACGAGGAAATGAGTTGGCTATTGGCTCGCATACTTTGTCAATCTATAAAAACAAAACATTCGAAATAATTGAAAACTCTTCATGAGAAACAATGATGACTTGTGTAAAATGAAACAAAAAAGGAAAGTCTGCGTCTATTATTTCTACCCATTTTGATGGGTATACTCACAAACGCAGCTTTCGAAATCGCTTGTTGTAGTGTTTTATGGTGGCAGATAAATTGTTGGCAGAAAGAGACTATATAATAATAACGCTAAATACAATTATTGCAGCCGTTTTAAACAAGAAGAAAAGCATGATGGCAACATGGCATGCATGAAAACATTTTGTTAATACAAACTGCAAGCATGAGCATTCAAGTCAAAAGCAATTTTAACAGAGAATCAGAGCAGAAAACCAAAAAACAAAGTCATATTTGATTAAACAAGCCGTGTTTTTTGTTTGTATCACCCTTTATTATCTACTGACTGCAGTAATGCAATTGTTGCAATTTCATATGCATTTTTGCATGAAAGGAACAAGCTCTCAAGCCACCTTGATTTAATTCTCATCAGCCCCACCACCGCCACAACCACAAGTACCCCGCAAAATAGTACACTTTTAAAACTTACACTTTTACACACAAAAAATAATAAATAAGTTTACAAAATTTGAGCAATGCCAAATTTTTAAAATACTTGAAAACTCTGTTGGTGGCTTTTGCATCTTTTCCGTTGTTATCAGCAAAGCATGTTTTATAAATAAAAATGGCAATTTTAATTTCAAATATATATGCACCTTACTTGTTCTACTACTCTACTTGATTTACAAAACAGAATAAAATACATGATTTCTTTAATCTATTTAAATAATCGAATAGATAAAAAGATTGTAAGAGCTCGAAAACCCGTGCACAGTAGTAGACACCTTGACATTTTCTATGCAAGTGACAAGATTCCTTTTCTTACACATTTCCTCTTTCGTCGAAGCCTCCTCAGCGTCCCAATCACGTTTCTCGTTGTGTTCTTCAAATTCATTGTCATTTTCCGTGGCATCACGTTCTATGACACCAAACTAGTCATTTCATATACTCATCGTCATGCATGTTGCATGCAAAATAGTAGGTAATGACATTTATGTTATCATTGACTGCACACAAAGCTAAAAACTTTTCCATGGACAAGGACAAGCTGGACCAAAACGACTAGTCTTTTAGCACGAAACGTGCTAAAACCGTATAAAGCAACTATGGGCACATAATAAAATCGTCATCATCTCAAGCAGCAACCGCGTTTGCTCTTGTTTGACATTGTGTCTTGTGTGTCGTGTCGTATAACGTCTTAATTAAACGGTTTGCTGTTGTATAAAATAATCACTTTTATTATTATTGTGTCTATGTGACAAAACAAAACCACATCACCATAATTATGTCCGCACCAGTAACCACCAAAAAAGTTAGAAACATTCATTCAACTACTAGCAGCAGAAATGAACGAGTCCTTTTATGGTATTAAAAGATACTCGTTTTCTTCACCACCAGCCAAAATCTACCAATCAAATTGTTCAATTGTTTCTACACCAGTTTGCCAATTCCAATTACGGGGAAACATATTTTGGCCGTATGAATATTATAAAATGCTGCTCTTACGAAAAAATATTGTTTAAAAAGTCGATTTTCATATTTCAAGCAAATTTGACTACAAGTTGACA
>JAHZMV010002621.1:0-12697 GCA_027743765.1 Coecobrya sp. COE2 | reverse complement strand
AATGTAACTATTTATAAAAAGTTGGAGGTTTTTTTCTCGCGAAATATGTAAGTGTGGTTGAGGTCTTACCAAAATAGTAACGCTTCATTGTTCTGCGGTCAGAAATTCTATTCTCGTAATACGCATTTTTTTGGTAAACCCGTGACGGCTTTTTCAAAAGTGAACATCTTTTCCGCCTGATTGAAATAAAAACGTGAATGGGAAAAAATATGGAGGAGTTTCAATGAAATGCTCAAAGATGTATTGTGTGCTCATGGAGTTTCCAGTGACTAACTCATGCAAACAATGTGCTGAAATGTCAACCGGAAACGCGAATGATTATATCGGTAAAATTATTTATATAAATTTTTATGATATAAATACGTTTCCTAGCATTTGAACCCTTCAATTGGAATGAAAAGCCAATTATATAATATGCATCAAGGGAGCCCCACTGGAAACTTCCTCCAAACAAATTAGTTTGTAACGCTGACAAAATAGTCAAACTGTGCTGTGGCGTCATTAAATTTATTTATAGCTCTCAAATTATTCAAGAAAGCAGGCAAAAGCTCGGAAAATTATCAAACAATAGTATCCTGATAAAACAAATTTTTTATTATAATTGTCGCTATTGCTAAATTAAAGGTACTAAAAATCAAGAAACCTTCAACGAGGATTTCTTCCATTTTTTATTTTAATTCTTATGCCCATTTTTTATAGATTCTTCCAGAGAATTCTCAAAATATATACTAGCGACTTGCAAAACTGCTACAAGTAGTTTCCCTTACAATTACACATCTTACTTTTATTTACGGCTTCCATTTAATAGATCACGAACTAGTTCATTCTAGAAGCAAATTAGATTTTACTTTTACAACAACTTATAAACATCGTATTCTCAACTCGCATCACAATAATTCCCAAATTTGCATTTCTTTGTTCTCCTAAACTAGACACTGTGTGATACAATTTAATTAAAATTTCTTCTTTGATGCACACTTGTATTGTTTCATCACAATCTTACAGAAAACATATTATGAAAACTAGAAAACAAGTCCATGAGATGTAACATGTTGTCATGTCATGACAAAATCTATTGTCATGATCCTCATTTTACACCGGATATGCTCTCAACATAAAGATGGTTATATACAGTTCCTTTTATATGCATGTTTAAATACAAATGTTTTTTCAAGTTGATCATTTGTACTAGTTTTAAAAGCCGTGAAATGAAACTCCTGGAAACTATTATCCTACCTACTTATCACAAACAAGCAAGCAGCAAATAACACAAAGGATATCAAAGTATGTTTTATTTTAGAGCTAAATTTGAAAATAAAAATCTGATTATCGAATACATCTATTGATGTTTAACGCAGCACTCAAAGCATTTTGATTGATGCTTATACCAGCATTCATGCATTTCTTGTTACGCTGACATTTGTACTCAATTGTCGATAACTTATGCATAACTTTCAGAATCAACAAAGCAGTGTTTGAACGCCTACAAAAAGTATTTACTGGGAATCCGTCAAACAAAAATAGATGATGTCCATTTCGACATAATTGACAGGTAACATGAGCAGAAGCCGGTTTACCGGTGGGCGGATCAATGGTAGTTGCACCTTGTAAAAAATTACCATTAAAATTGGTTAGGAAATCGAAGGATATAAATTGCCTGCAGAGTTCAATCCAACGTCAATTAACATGTTTTGTTGATATGAATTGGTATACTCTAGGACGGTATTTATTAAGGAGCCATATTTGCTTGGAGATTTTGAGATATACCTAGCTGTTGCTTTCTCTCGTCCAAGCTCTCAGTAGAAAACTGCCTACTCTAGAGACAGGTTATACTTACTCGGAACTTGGAGAAAGTTTACGGAAGAAGCAGCATCATGGAACATGTAGAATATTACTACTGGAGTTATACTGGGGCGAACTGGACTCTTTTGGAGAACGCAAGTTATTATTTTCTCGATGTAATGGTTGTTGCACCTTGTAAAAAATTACCATTAAAATTGGTTAGGAAATCGAAGGATATAAATTGCCTGCAGAGTTCAATCCAACGTCAATTAACATGTTTTGTTGATATGAATGGGTAGACTCTAGGACGGTGTTTATTAAGGAATCATATTTGCTTGGAAATTTTGAGATATACCTAGCTGTTGCTTTCTCTCGTCCAAGCTCTCAGTAGAAAACTGCCAACCCTAGAGACAGGGTATACTTACTCAGAACTTGGAGAAAGTTTACGGAAGAAGCAGCATCATGGAACATGTAGAATATTACTACTGGAGTTATACTGGGGCGAACTGGACTCTTTTGGAGAACGCAAGTTACTACTTTCTCGATGAAGAATCTCTATCTGAATATGCACTGCCATTGGAATTAACTGAAATTAGTGAAAGTGCTTTGTTTGGTGTAGTTGCATACTGTATAGTTTTTGCGGTGGCAGTAATTGGGAATTATTTGGCTTTTCGGTCACTTTTGAGACAATATAAAGCGAAAAAATCCAGAATACTGCTTCTGCTATTGCATCTATCTCTGGCGGATTTGATTGTTTGCGGGATTATAATTCCGAGTGAAATATTTTGGCGATTGAGTGTTCAGTGGATTGGTGGTGATACTTTGTGTAAAGTAGTCCAAGTTTTACGTGCTTTTGGATTGTATCTCAGTTCTCTAATTTTAATATGCTTGAGTATTGACAGGTTTATGGCAATCATTTTCCCGATGAGGGTGATTGGTGAGGTGGCTTATAACAAAGTTAAAACGATGATATCACTGGCATGGATTGCGGCCGTTGTGTTTTCCATCCCGCAAGCTTTTCATTTTCGGATTGAAGGTCATCCAGAATTTCCCAGTTTTAAACAGTGCGTTACAACCAGTTTTAGTGATAATCCCAGAAACATGAAAATATACAGTATATTTTCTTTAGTGGTTATGTACATTTTTCCGTTGTTGGTTATTTTGTTTACTTATACGGTCATATTTCTAAAAATCCTAAGCAAATCCAAATCTCGGGCTGGTAGTTGCAACAGTTATCGGTATTGTAGTCGTGAACCATCCGTTTCACCAGTGCCAACACCAGGTAAAAAGCTGAAAATATTGTTAATTCTTGGAGAGAGTCTAGTTTTATGAATGTATTTATAAGCTGTAAAAACATATTTTCAGAATTGTCATCTGAAAATGGGCATGGACTTCCTAATACACCAATTCAGTTGAGATGCAGCGGTAACGCGGAAACAAATTTGAGCAAAGCCAAGTATCGAACTTTAATGATGACAATTGTAATCGTATTGGCTTTCATGATCTGCTGGACACCTTACGCAGTTATGACACTTTGGTAAGTAATTTCCGACGTAAATATTTTGCTCGTGTTGTCTTTGTTTCTGAAAAGTTTTTTTGTAGGTATATCGTGGATTGGGAAGGAGCAGAACAGGTTGACTCCAGAATACAAAATGTGCTGTTTCTCATGGTCGTAGCCAACTCCAGCATCAACCCATTAATCTATGGTGGATTTAGATATAACCGTGGTATTACAAGGGAAAAACGCCGTTGTTGTTGAACTTTTAAAAAACGTTTTTAAAAACTTCTACGACTTAAAATTCAAGTTTTTATTTTGTTCTAACTCAAATTTTTAATAATAAATAGCATACTTGTATGAAATTTGTAATCTCAAATTTTTGTCGTTGCTAATCTCAATGTTTCTCTGTTAGCTATTAGTATCCTTGAGCTGAAGTATGTTGTATTCATTGAGAATTTGTCTAGACAAATTTACTAATTGATGGTGTAATTAATATACTAAAACCAAACGTATATCAATGTATGTACTTGTAAGTCAGTCAGTATATAGTTCTGCAAGGAAAAATAATTCAAATTTTTGAGATGTCATTAATTAAATGTGTTGTTACGGTCAACCTTTTTATCAATAGATATAAATGGCAACAACATGTATAGAAATAAATATATGGCTTACGAATCTGCAAATTATATAGGGTCATTGGTTTCGAATTCATACCAGTAGATTTAATTAATAGCATGGACTGTGTTCAACCACAAATTTTTACATAAAATTTTCCTCAGTAACCCTGATATGTTTGTCATTGAAATAAAGGATTTTATTGACACTTGTCACTGCCACATACCTACGATCAGATCAAAGCCTTTTATAATTAACTGCCATATGGGCTCTGTGAAAATTTCAGCGTGAGGTGGGAGCAAAGGACGTGCAAAAGATAATTAAACGTTCAGTTCATCACCTTGTGGAAAACCAGTACTCTTCAATATTCCTTTCCGTCAGTATTATTAATAATTAATTACTTTGATGAATTAATTTTTACAGGTTTGATCCTGACACTTCTTGTCACAAGGCTATATAAGTCTGGCTTGACGAATAAATTATTCCGTGGAATGAGTTGTGATGAATCTTCAACAAATAATTATCGAATGAAAATTCGGGCTAAAATTAATTTTTGGTATTACAGATACGTTTACCATACCCAAAAATTATTTTAGCGCAAGGTTACTCGAACAGGTGTACTCAAGCATGCAAACTTAAAAAAAAATTGGTCACATAATCAGACTCAAACCTGTAGCGTCCTTCAGGTCAATTTACTTTCCTGAACTAATGCATTCCCATACCATGTTAAATTTTGCAAGTTACTTTAGTGCACATGATGCTCAAAGGAACGTATTTCAGAGAAACAAATAGACCATAATGGTTTGCTTATTTCCAAGAAACATGCAAACAAAAAGGAAGTACAGATCATATCTAATACGTCTGTAAGAGAAAAAGGCATTTTTTGCGTAAGCTTGTAAGAATAACACATGACAAACCGTGACAGAAACACCAAAGGCATGGTTAATGAAGTAGAAAGCGCGTCAGCAGACCTATTTTTTTCCGAAAGGCACCACAGGATTCTGCAGTTGTGCATTACGCGCTTAGGTGCTTTGAATCAGGGGCTGCAAAACTGGAGGGTAACATGAATGAGCAAGGATTTGGACCCGTGGGGATAACTTCTTGACATGTTACGGAATTAAGAGAAGCGTTTGCTTGGAATAAAACTGGTGAACATTGGACAAAACCGGATGTCCTGGGTAGGATTTATAATTAACACAGGTTATGAAACTTGGAGATATTTCGGACGCAATTCGAAATTTTATACAACAGGTTATGAGGTACTTTACAACAATCAAGGGTAATTTTTGTAAGATAATTACATAAGAATAATGTCCAATGACATGGGTTTTTTGTTTATTTAAGCAAATAGTGTTGCAAACTTTTGCAGATTTGCATACTCAGTGTTTGCAGTGCTTTCTAAAACTACACTAATATTTACTTATTTTAGTTGCATGATCCACACAAAACGCATAATTTGAGTTGAACTAACACTTTTGTATATCAAGTGCATTCCAACAAGCAAAATAGTTAGAACCATTCAAATTATTAAATATGGTAAGTTACGTTCCCTTCTTGATATCTCCCATACAGCAAAAAATAAATTAAAAACTTTTTCAGTGTTTCTTCATCAACTTTAAGTTGAATGGGGCAATACTCAAGCATTCCCAGTCTACCGTCATGCATCGTACTGGATAGAAGCTCGGTGTTCTATTTATACATTTTTAGTACTAACAGAGTTTTGTAGGTAAAACGCTTTAGAGTAGTCCTAAAATTACTGACGCAAGGCCGAGCAGTCAAAAATTGTATGCCGAGTGGCCTAAAAATGAAAATAAATAGCTCAGTAAATACTGAAAAGAATTTGTAAAAAAATGATATAGAAATTTGTCTGCTACGTGCACTATTAAAATTTCATCATGTCTCAGTTGTAAAGCGTTTCTAGGTCTTCCAGCTACGCATTATTGGTATCGCATTTTTTAAATAAAATATACTATGTAGCTTAATCTTTTAACGTGGATAGTTTCATGGGATATACCTTTGGCATTTTTGAATCAATTCTCTTCAAACGTTGTGTGGCGGTACCTTGGAAAGATAGAATCCCATTCGTTTATTTTTAGATCCCGATGTCAAACCAGATGGAAGGGATGCCTATAGGCTTTCACCAAAATAAATCTATTAACATTTCTTCGCAAATTATGCTGGTGTTACGTCATACATAAAATTTATTTTTAGTCATGAAAACTATCTGGAAATCTCATAGGTAATCATAAGGGTAATAATGTGTATATTGATCTGGTAAACATCAGCATGTATGATTTGGAAAAGCAACGACCAGATTTGTTTGTATGCCGTATGCTTCGAGTTAACCCGGTAATGTTTGAAGATTGATAAGTTTTGTGACAGATACAGTTAAGATACAAAATTTGGATATAAATTTTGCAGCCAAAAGTCAATTAAGAAATATATTTAAATGGCCACTGAAGAGTACATATTATTTACTGAAGGATGCACAATAATCTCATATTACGTAATATAAATTCTCACAATTTGGTATTGTATTTTGTTATAGTATCCAAATGTAAGGAGAAACAAATATTAAAATAAGAAAATTTCTGACAAGCTTGTGTTACATAGTTGCGACATACTTTTACCTGTAGAGAACAGGACAAACAAGAATAGAATCTATTTTCGTTTTGAGAAAACGTGTACAATTTATTTCAAGTATATTCCGTTAAAACTCCTCAAAAGCACTCAAACTCAAAGTTACACCAATGAACAATCAAAAAACAAACCACTTCGCAATTCCACCAAATTTTGAACGTTATTAAAATGCCAGGAATTGAACCTGTCTGAAAAAACCTTCTTAAGACAAGTTTGTAGTCTTGTCTAAATGATTTTGAATTCCTCCTTATATTTCTTTAATGAATGCTTTAGTTTATTTTTAGAATTAATTTCATTACTATCGTATTTCCAACGTTTTCATACACTTTCTTTGGAATACTTTGCTTCAAACTAAATATAACACAAAAAAAGCTCCGACGAAATTACTTGTGATTGTACATCATTATTTTCTAAATGAACATGAATAATCTAGTTCTCGGTAAACCACGAGAAACAGAAGGTTATGCAAATTTCGTTGCGGTCACGCTAAATATACGCCCACGCACAGGAAATGAAAAGGATTTGCGGGACCTCTTACAGAATATTTCCAACTTGTATTATTGTAGACGTAAATATTATCTGCACTATACCTGATTCCGGTCCTCCACAGAACCAAACTGTTTCAAAAATTGAGATACAAAATTTTCCTTCCTCTTCTCATAATTAATAATACATAAACACTAACCTATGCAACTTTTATAACGTGATAGTTGAGGTGAACGCCATCATAAATAAAAACAATAAAAAATCGAAAATTCTAACATCAAAGCATGTAAAATTTCAAACCGATTCGGTTCGTTAAATTGACACTGTAAGTTGACCTAGATAACGAAAGTAATGTTGTAACCTACGTTTTTGGTGTAATATTCTTTACTAGGTGGCCTAATTTAACATAACCTGAAAATAATCAAAGTAACTAAAATACCATGCTGAAACATAATGATTGGACGACGGACCCAATGAACTTACTGAAAAGCTGAATAGAAATATCGCATTTTAACAACGTGGTTCGTTAAAAGAATTTAACAAAACAAATTCACCTAAATCCCTTTAAATAACAACTGATTCATTGAAAAGCATATTAATATGTAACGTTTTGAGAATTGGGTTACGTTAAAATAAGAGATGCTGAACACAAATACTTCTATTTGCATTGCTTTAAAAGAAAACTCATCGGCAAAATGATGACAGATTTGCTGCGATCATGCAACATTTAAATGGTTTTGAATTACATGGACCTGTTGCAAAAAGCAATATAGTACTGACATGCAAAATGGTGTGAGATTTTGTATTCATTCATCCAGCCATAATTGTAAAATCAGAAGGTTTCGTTCTCGTAGCTCTACCTCGAGGCCAAAAACCTTTCAACCTGGGGAATATAAATGCCGGCTTGTGTGACGGCATGGAATGCTTAGGATTTGTATACTCACCGGCTTCAAACAGCAGCAAAGTTTCCTGTTTTCGCAAAGTCTACTTACAAAAACCGAGCAAGCAGAACAGCCTATACCAAAAAAATGTAGGAAACAAATAGGTTTGACGTATGCAAAATATATGTTGCAAGACAAGCTTACATTGATTTTTATTTTGTCTGTTGAACTGATGGGTTAGCTGTAGCACGTGGGTGACGACCATTGTTTACTTGGAAAATACAATCATACTTGCTATCACCCATTCAAGTTGAGATGCGCAAATATTGTGTTTGGTTGTCAACGTGTGAATTACTGTCAAACCCGTTTTTTTGGATTTGTTGTCGTCAGGTTTATTAGTTCACACCCAAAAAGCATATTGTTTTCTAGGATGCAAGATAATCAAAATATTGAAGTCGAGTTTATTTCTGGTTCGGTCAGAGAATGGAAATACCAACGAGTATTTTTTATACGAAACGTGGACAGAAACGTGATGCGCTTGTGTACGAGCTATAGTCTGGGGTTTTCATCACGATCTATTTTTGAATTTACTACGAAACTGGTTAGTTAACAATCATAGATTTATAATTTTCAAGATACGATGTTGAGCATGCGTAAATATAAGAATCCATTTTTAATTTTAGGATGGTTGCAAAGGGTGACTGTGGTCGATTTATTGAAAGGTCAATGATATTATTAAATGACGTTTAGAAGCTACAAACAGTTCCAGATTTTTTCCGGCTTGTGTGAAGGTGGCCACGTACAAGTTTGATGACGTTGTATTATTCTGAAAATTCTCAGGATGCAAAGGTTCAAGTTGTTTTATCACATATGGGGTAATTTTGTCCACTGTAATTAATGCGACAGTATAAAAAATTTACCGCGTAACTGCATATGTCACATTACTTTTTATACATGTCAGCTTTTTCAAGTAATTCCGATTTGGCCTTGAACCGAAGATTGAAATAATATTTTAAACGCATTGCAAAATATTGAAACGATGTGACATACTGCTCATTGTTGACCATGAAAGTCGCTGCAAAATTGTACAAAAATGTTAAATTGCTCAATGTTCTTGCAAATGATGTCCAACAAGGCGGTTTCATTATGGCCATAATATTTGGAGGAATTGGAGTACAGACCTTGTCTGGCTGCACCGTAATCTGACTGCCTTGGACTAGAGAAAACTTGTACAGATTTATTTGCAGGATCCCTGGAAAAAATGCGTTTCGTTGTGCATCCGGTTTGGCTTGGGGACATTTTCTCAGGCGCACAAAGACTCTAGAAAATACCTGGAAGGTCAACCGTAATATTTTATTATGAAGATTAAAGATGAGTTGGAACCACAGTGGAAGGAATCTGAAATGGCAAGAAATTTGGAGATATTAATTATGTGGATGGCTTGACACCGTTAATTTGCATAAATATTGCTAATGACTAAACCGTACAACTTTTACTGGGATCTAAATTTTAATTAGGTAACATAATTATGACTGTTTAAACAAAATGGGTATGCAGAACGCCACGTTTTATTTGCAAGTGTATTTATTTTACCTCAAACAAAATGGCTCACTAAACACATAAAAGTTTTTTGGTGTAAAGTAAACTTGAAAAATAGTTTTCCAGGCCAAAGCAAAAACAAATTTGTTTGTTTCAGGTAAATATGCTGATAGCAAAAAGGATGTTTGATCTCAGAAAAAGCACATTAATTATATTAAATGACGTCAAAAGTTCTGGAGCTTACTCACCGTTCATTCTCGAAAGTACATTTGATCGATCGCTAGTGGGTACCAATATCCCGTGTTACCACACATGTCAAACCAATTAAATAAAAGTATGGCTACAGTCAGCGAAGCAAACCAGATCAAATGAAGCCTCCATTCGCATTTTGCAAAGTTCAATTTTATTCCGCGAACCACGCAGAGGTAAGTGTAAACATCAACATTAGCATGCGTTTCCTGTTGATATATAAAACACAGTTAAAATATTTCCAAAACCCACATATTTCCTAAAATATTATGCGATTTTTCACGTACCCGAAAAAGAATCCCGTGTTCTTACTCAAAGCTTGCTGAACACTATGAAGATTTGGATACGTTTGCTCAGTGACTAAAACCATATCACCCAGAAAATGGGATATTCCCCAGAGAGTATCCGCAATAGCCAGATCGACAGGGAATCTGATTGGAAATTCCATTTTTGATGTATGATATTGCCGCTTGGGATAAATGCGTAGAATCACTACAAAACTACCAACGATAGAAATGGATTTGAAAAACAGGACCCCGTGATGAATTGCATAGAATGCTGGATGATTATCTCCATTATTTGCTGAATTACCTGGGGCAATCTCGTATACATTGATAGACCATTTTAACAGCTTACTTTGCTCACATTCAGATTCATGTAGTTCGTTGTACTGCAGTAAGGTAGTATTCATAATTGAATGATTGAATGATTTTCATTCATAATGATACGCAAATTCTGGATTGGAAAAAATACCAACAAATCCTTTTATACATAATTTGATTTTTGATCAAGCTATTCGTCCTCTAGTTGAATTTCTGGATATTCTCTATGTTAGTGGTATGCATTTTTATATGACGGTCCGTTTTACCTAACCATCCTTGAGTGGTGAGCAAATATGTAAATAAATACCAAACACATGACCTTTTCCATTCCACATAAAATTTGCTCCACTTGTTAATTCAATTTACTTGTTCAAATGAGCGAAATCGAATTTAAAACCTAGACAAAAATTATATCACACAGCAAGTTCCCATTAAAGGTTATAAAAGGTTACTGTCTCTTATGTCAAGCTCGTGTAGATTTCCATTGAATGGCCGGAACCATGCAGCAAATAATCAGACAGTTTTTAATTTTTGTTACTGAACCCACTATATTTTAAATATTTCTTGTGAAATCTCACAAGATGTGTTCAAATTGTTAAAATCTTTTAGGAGAATTTGGTTCTAACGCAGAAGCTTTTTTTATTCGACCGTAATTTTACCATTGTTAACTCGAAAATGTCCTCGATTTTTATATTTAGGTTTATTACACGCCGTCAAAGACAGCTATCATCTTATATAATTTGAATGCAATGCTACATGATTACCTATGTACGTAAAGTATCATGCCTCCTTATATGATGCAAGTAGAGTTTACGAAATGGCTTGGCAGTGAACGGAAAAGCTGGATTTATTTACTTTGTGCAAATATGCTCTTTGAGCACAGATTCGTAGATCTCCAAGGAACACGAGTGAAAGTTTTCTGTTGATGATTAACGGCAATATGCCAATATGAAATTCAAATGTTGTACAGTTTGTTGTCTTTCTTTAGACTGAACACTGAACACTAAAATGTTGCAAAATGCATGTAAATACTTATTTTTGTTGCAAGACACAGTTTCCTCCACTTTCTCATGAATTACTAAATTTTGTAAGTTTGCAACATGGAATAACTTGCAAAATAAATAAAAAGGTAAGGAAATAAATTTTTCGTTTGTGTAAGGGCCACATGAGGCAATTTTGGAGCCAAATCAGAAAATGCTTTCAATCCTTACCAAAATTGGATGGTTTGGTGAATCACCTGGAAACTGTGAATAGAAAGATGAACACGGCTCAACAGGAAATATCAGTGATCAACCTTGACTATTTGCTTGAATAGTTTTTGAACTCCTCAATATTTTATTCTACCTGAACATAAAATACATCTTAATCTAACCAATATGGTAATTAAAATACAAATAAACATTATTTAATTTCTATTTGATGTGAATTTACACTACTACTGTTGATATCAATTGATTGCTTGATTGAGTAAACTGGTGAGGCTGACCATGTTGCAATCATTCTTTCCCTTTTTTCCTCTTTCAACCTCTCATTATGGAAATACCCATATGCATTTGCCCATCCACTACAATTTGCCACAATGGCAATAAAAAAGCAGGATAGTGGCTCTATGACGCCCATAAAAATTTGAAATAAAACGTTAGTCCACAGAAGAATGGCAAATGGACAGTAGATGCAAGCAGCTTGGTAAACATAAGTTGTTAAACATTGCGACGCCACTGATTCCAGCTTCCTTGGATTCTCCAATGACCATTTCTCCATGTGAGCAGAGCTACTTCTCAATCTCATTTTAATTTTATCCATATTAGCTTTGATACCTTGGTAACAAAGCGTTGTACAAAGAGCGTTCATTGTGCTCAGCAAAGCAATTATAACACCGAGTGCTTGTCCATTTGATGTTGTTGCATCATGTGACATCCTGAAACATACCAAAAACAATTTTGAAAAATTACAAAAAAAGTATTTAATAAAACATATTTTCCGACGTTAGGCTCATACCAATATCCTGTAATGCCGCACATATCAAGTCGATTAAATATGAACATTGCTCCTGCCAGTGGACCAAACCAAAGCAAATGTAATTTCCATTCCCATTTTCCAAAGTCTACCTTTTTACTGTGCACAACGCAAAGATAAGTATATGCAGCCACACTAGCATGCATTCCCTGCTGGTATCTACAAACAACGTTAGAAATATTTCACTCATATTGTCTCTCAATATTTTATGAATCAAACCATAAATTATGTTGACTTACCCAAAAAAGAATCCCGTGTTCATACTCAGCGCTTGCTGAACCGCATAAATATTCGGATATCTTTGCACGGTCACTAGGTACATGTGATCCACAAAATGAGATATTCCCCAGAGACTGTCCGCGATAGCCAGGTAGAGTGGAAACCTGACA
>JAHZMV010002620.1:0-19342 GCA_027743765.1 Coecobrya sp. COE2 | reverse complement strand
TAGGTGTGTGTAGTAGTACAAGTAGTAACTAAAGTCGTTAATAAAATATGAAATTGGGGCTCCAAAGAGTCAGCTGAGCAACTTCCTGTTTTTTCCTCGTTTCTTGGCATAAAACACTGCTTTCCCTTGAATGCCTGCGCTGTACAAAAAAGAAACTGGAAAAGTAGAGATCTGTGTACAAAAAGGGGATAGAACGAGTAGTAGCAGTAGTTATACGTAAACACAGCAGCCACAAATCAGGCTGCATGTCCTTGAGTGAAAGTGACCATTGGCCGTTATCAACATTCTCTAACCTTTGCCTTTTCACAC
This sequence comes from Coecobrya sp. COE2, assembly GCA_027743765.1. Classification (NCBI taxonomy): domain Eukaryota; kingdom Metazoa; phylum Arthropoda; class Collembola; order Entomobryomorpha; family Entomobryidae; genus Coecobrya; species Coecobrya sp. COE2. Next base: position 19,033 of record JAHZMV010002620.1, on the reverse strand, counting down.
CAGAAAGAGAAAGCATTTTTTTATTATAAATCAAAGGAAGAGATCAAGCAAGGCTATCTTTCTCTCGTGGCGTGTATTTTCGGGGATTACCGTAGAAAGTTGTCATCGTGTCACCACTACCGCCACACAAGCCGGTGTGACATCCACCGTCCGTCGTACCAGGTACAAATATAAATTGCATTTGCATGCATAATATAAAAATGAATTATGTACACTATATGCTACTTTTACCCTTCCAACACCTGTCTAGTTAAACCCTTTTCATTGTGCCCAGTGTAGCGGGACCCGCTTTTGTTGTTGTTGTTGTTGTCGGTGTTATTGACGTTGGCAGTTGTATTAAGAATTTGACATTGAAATGTAGTGAAAATAGACCACACACACACAAAATATATATCAACCTCACGTTCCATTTCTCTATCTTTTGTGTCCCTTTCACTTGTCGCCCTTTTTCACGCCTTCCACTCATTAAAATTCTCTCTCTTGTGTGTGTAGACTATTTCTGTGCATACAAATGCTTATTTTTATCTTACCCATAAATATCCAATGAGTCAAGTTGCAGTCTCGAGGAAAAAAAAGAAAGTAGCCAGCAGACCAGAACACAATGTGAGATGCACACAAGGATAATGTTATGCTAATATGTTTTATGTATTAACAAGAAGAGGCTACTAGTGTGGTAGTTGTAGTATCTTTGCCGCTAACAAAACTTTTTCAACTTGTGTCTAATTTACTAACATGTTCATCTTCCATCTCCCCACTAATACTTTTTCTCGGGAGATATAGAAGAAGAAGAGAGTGGAAGAGGTAATCTAATTCTCTCTCAATATATTTATTACCATGAAAAAATGCACACCTCATCTAACTTCCTCCTTCCTTCCACCACCGCCTCCTCCGTGGAATAATGAAGTTGTTTGCGATTAGTTTTGTACTGTGCATGTAATAGATATATTGTATGCTTTAGCCTTACTTTCCCAACTTGATTTAATATAAAAGTATAAAAACATTTCATCTTTAATGAATGCTGTATAAGCTTGTCTGAGGCTATGGTGTTCCGCAAGAGAATCATTTCGTTTCGTAATAATAATTCAGGCCGATATGCCAATGCTCTGGCTGTGCTGTTGTTTGTGCTGCCGATCTTCATTAATTAATTCCTTTTTGTTTTTCCTCACGTTCCACGTCTATTTCTTTCCTATTAAAAGATTAAAACTTTGTGAAAAATTAGTGGAGTCCCGTCCTTTTGCTCATCAACTTTATGTTATTATATGAACATTTTCCTCTCTCTCCCTCTCCATTGTTTCAAAATCCATGCAAAATTTAATCCTTTCCACTTGTCTTCCTTTTTGTTGAAAACTCTTGGGCAATAGTTGGAAAGGCAAATTATGAAATCAACCTAAAAGTTCATATTATTAGTCGTTCCTCCCAAAACGTGCTTTATAGTAGTCTCGGCAAAATGCTATCATTTTCCTGTTCGTGCAGATGAATAATTTGTTGTTTTTTCAAACGTTGTTATATAAAGTTGATGGCAAACTGATGCGGGAAGTCAAGAGAGAGAAGAGGCTTTTCTCTTCATCTCCAAAAAAATGAATTTGCTATGTTTGTTGATCTGGCTCTTTATGCTTATCATTATATTCCATCATTATAATCGCATCAACAAAAACGCAAGCAACATGTCAATTTTTCTTTCTGTCTGTGTGACTCTCTCTCTCTCTCTCTCTCTCTCTCTCTCTCTCTCTCTCTAGCAGTTGTTTGCTTTTATACTTTATTTATATGCAAACAGGCAGTTGTATTTAATAAAATAAAATGAGGGTTCTGGTGCTACATAAATGATAACAACGATGACGGTGTGGTGTTGGTGGCTTTTTATCAGATTAAAACAAATTCCATCACGTTCTTCCTCAACAAAACTGCACCAACTAAACTCACCCAACATTAATAAATCCCTTGTTTGCCACCGCCGGTGCACATGGCATCATAGTCATCTTATATCCTTTTTTCCATGCTTTTTTTCTATTATGCTCCATTTTTGGAACTGCCCAAATTTGGAGACACCAACAGTGCGTATTGAGAACAAGAAAGGAGAAGTGGACATAGAAATGCCCAATAATAATATGCAAAGCCTTGCAGTAATAGTAATAACAATATGTTATAATCTGACAGATTGTTTTACTTTTACTTGTTTTTTTTATTTCAGGTGGGGTCCCAACCCAAATTAAAAAGGAGCAATAAACATCATAATATTTTTTACAACAATTACCATACTTCTTTCTAAGAAGTGTGTAGACCACAAGCTTGATGTTCAAACAAAGCATGAGTAAGCGACAGAGCGTGGATCATGGGTCCAATCCTCCACCCCGGATGATCTACCAATGGAGGTAAGCATTATAACCCCCCGCGCAGTTTTGCTCTTAATTTTTCTCCATAAAACAGCTTAATTGGCTTTTTTTGTCTTGGAACAAAAAAATTGAAATAATGTCGCACACTGTGTCGCTTATATAAAAAGAAACACCTGGGAATTTTCCATTACGGGGTCATTCATTTCTAAAGACTTGAGGTTTTGCATAATCCAACTTTGTAGTGTAATTTGTCCCTGTGTGGGAAAGTAAAATTAATACGAGAAACGCGATTGTTTTAATAATTACCATAATCAGAAATTTAATTGCTAGTTATGAACAGCACCTTCGTCTCCAGTTTTTTACCATTACGTGTTATACAATCTTCTCTTAAATCATCCCATGTAACATTTTTAAATGTTATACCATGTTTCCTTCCAGTCTAGTTTGCTTGCAAACGACTATATATTTTTTCTCCAGACACAACAAGCCTATTAAACAGTGGTACTGCTACTGGTGCTACTCGTTTTTGCCATTTTCTCATTATTACCTGGGAAGTATCAGTTATATAGTGTGGTATTATGTAGCCATTCTACCATGCATTGCATGAGTTTTTGTTGGAGGAAATGTTCCAGGCGTCTCTATTGGGTTCCAACAGGAGCAATTCCAGCAGAGCAGCACAGAATGAAACATGCAATTATTTAATTATTCCCATGCACTATAGAAAATACAATGGTAAAGTAAGTGGTCCATAAAATTGTTAGGGAAAACGTACAGGAAAATTACCCACGGACAAAAATAAAATTATTCCTCCTACTCTTATCCACACAGAAAAGTATGTATGCACAATCCCCACACCTACATCCTCCTAAAAGCCTAAAATTATCTACAGCACATCTATTTGGCATACAGATTGTTTTATAGCTTGTATTTAAGTTTTCTTTTACAGGTTTGCATTTAATTGTTGTGACTCTGTTGTGTCATTTGCATAAAATGGTGCTGTTGTTGTCGCTCTTGCTGAGAGAGAGAGCTTTTACAATGTCGTCTCTGACACACCACCAAAAGAGCATAGAACATTTTATGTAAGTGCAATAGATAATTTGGCTTATTAGGTATCTACCTATTAATATACATTTACATACCTGCGTAAATTGTAATGAAGATAGTGGTGTGGTGTGGCCACACCAAAATACCAAAAATGGACGATCGTGCGACCTTGCACAGAAATAAAAATGACTTTACTCACATTAGTGGGACAAGACAGGGAGAAGTATAGAAAAAATGTTAAAAGTATAAAATAAAATAGCATAAAAATATATTTGTGCGCAAGCTCACATTTTTTTACGTACACATTTTATCTTGTGGACACATACAATAAATAATCATTATATAAATTTTTATTAGCCATTTGGATTAATATGTAAAGACTATGAGTTGGCTTTAACCTGATTACTTACCTATACCTAAGTATACACATAATAATATTCATTGCTCTTGTGTGAGTATGAGTAGAAACGAGTGACTTTTTAAAGATAAAAAAAATTGTGTGAGGATGCATAGAAGAGTTTATCCATAAATTGTAACTACCTAAATATTCGTATACGCGCAATGATGATGAATCCGTTCTTATGTAATGAAATGATTAGTCCTCCTGTGAGAGAAGCTTACGTAATTTACTCTTCAATTTCAACCAAAGCTTGATTACTTTTTCACTGTGAATATTTGTATGCTCGTTCAACATTGCATCTCCTTCATCACAACAGTTTTTCTGCTTTACTGCGACTAATGCCACAACTCGTACTTTCCGATACGGTTGTGATAACGCTCATATATGTGATGTTTGCTGATGACGATGATCATGAATAAAGACAAGAGAGGAGAATCTCGTCGTCGTCGGCTCAACTCTTTTTTAGGCGAGCATCGAGCAAGATGTTCACTTTGATTTTGATGCTGGTTTGTTGATTGTGCTCTCTGACTAGAAGAGACACGCTCATTATCCACGGTTGAATTGGACTCATTCTTGTATAATGATGCAGCATGCTGCTGCTTTGTATGTTATATACTCTATCAAAAATTACTATGAAAAATTATTATTATTAATAAAGTCAAAAAGTACAGAAAACTTTTTTTTTCATAATTTGTGGGGAGGACGTGTACAGTACAGTGTACAATTTTTGCTCTGTATCAACTTATGAATACAGCAGCGCGACGCTGTATAGGCACTCTAATAATATTTACGCGTTTGACTCTTTAGTATGGTTTTTAGTAAGTGGGGGTTGGTTAAGTTTGTTGGTCGGATGGATGGAAGTTTCCTTTTGGAATCTCCATTTTTTTTATTATCGCCATCGCGCACAATATTATGATGTTATAACATTCCTACAGAAAAAAACGCGAATCACAAGTGCGGTGCATGCACAATATAATAATATCCCTATACACAAAAAAGCAGTCAAAATATACAAAATTGTAGTTATATTATGTTGTGATGTTGCAATGCAAAAAGTCCCATGCTCAACAACGTTACATAAGAGAGAAGAGATGGTGGTGAGGATACTACTGCTGATATATTTAAATAATATGATTACTATTCCTCTGAGAGATGTTGATGATAATAATGATGGTTGGTTTAGTGTGCATACAGCAAAGAGAGAGATGATGATGATGGTCTTTTCGTCCTTTTTTAGTTCTACTTCTGCTACTCCTAAAATAAACGGGGTTTGCATGCACACAAAACAGAGTTAACTTTAACTTGCAGTTCGGTTCATTGATACATTTTTTTCGCCTACACACTCACAACAGCCACACCATAAAACTATTATAACATGGAACAACGCACCTCGTGAAAAATTATTTACATTTGTGTGTACTCGTTCTCTTTTGTGCATTACACTACTGCATGTTTCATTAATATATTTGTGAGTGTGTGTGTTAACGAGAACCAAATATTTATTTGTTTGATTGTAATTTTGACCATAAACTGCAGTAGTTGCGTTTCTAAAGTCAGTTTCAGTTTTGATGTGGACGGGCACACAACAACAAGTCAGTTAATAGCGTGTCACGTCGTGACTCGTGTCATTTATGAAAATAATACAAAGAGTAGAAAAATGACTAGTGCCAGAAAGCGCAAGACCTTATCGAAATACATATTTGAGTAATTCTAGAGAGAGAAACACATTCGGAATTTCTTCAGCGATTTTCGTTGGTATACACGTAGTTTTTCTCTATTCCTGCACGTACCGTGAATGTCTATTTATATGAGCACTAATTGTTCCAAGAAAGGCAAGGATTGTGCAAGCAGTAAAAGGGTGGTGTCGTGCAGTGATGGTGACATTTTATTGAACACGTGGTGATCCTGGTGGTTGGTTTGTAGTGGTGCTGGTTGATGGTGAAAATGGAATTCAGTGTCTAGAATCTATAGAATAGAAAGAGAGAGATACGGAGAGAGAATTGTGAGTGGCAGTTGCGGTGGTTGTGATGATGATGACGATGATGAAAATGGTAAAGTAAAACTCTCTGCTTGCTGAGAACGTGTCGTCATCATCACATCACATTACCGTCAAGTCAATAATGACTCCTCATCGTTCACGGCCCATTGTTCATTTCCGGATGAAATAACCATTCACTTCATTTATGGCTATGGTGGTGGAGGAGGTGGTATTGAGGATGTTTGATTATTGATCAACTTGATTGTTCCTCTCCTCTGGCTCTGGGTAGTTGGATGGAATGGCTTGACAGAATCATGGTCGATGTCAATATATTTTGCGAATACACTCGTATTATACATAATTCATTCCATATCTTCATGTCATTTGCCAACCTGTGGCCCTGTGGCGACTGGGAACAACGTGAGTGTACAGTAACGGCAATACTCAATCATAAGACGATGACAACGATGTTGAGTCATTGTTGTTGTGATTTTTAGTGTAGATCCGTTTACCTTGTTTGTTTGCTTGACTCACTCTCATCATTTATCAAAATCTTGAAAATACCTACTATTTACATTAGTCAGGACTGTCAGGAGGGTTCAGAATGACGTTGGTTTCAACCTAAAACAAAGGGAATCCCAACAAACGGTTCTACGGACTACTTTTACACGTTTTCTTCTTGAGCCCTTTTCTGATTTCAAGACAAAAATTGTTTTACGTGTTGCATTTTATGTGAGATTTAAGGAAAGCAGAAAAAGGAGTAACCCTGTTAAAACACAAAACTATGTACATATTATTATACTGACTGTGATTTTTATGCGAACCAAAGAAAACTTTTTTTGAGTCAATATATACCCCATTCTCTTTTCTTTTTTTTCTTGGTGCTCATTAGTTCCTTCTAGTCACTAGAGTATACTCTTTAACTCTCGATGAATACCGCATTTTTCCCAGAAAGTTCTAATGGACAGAAACGAAGAAGAAGGAGAAGGAAAAAGTTTTAATGAGATGATGATTATAATTGTTATGACTCTTCCACTTTGACTTACTTTTTGCGTAGTGAAGTTGTTGTGGACCATTTCACTAGAGAGATTAGAGGAGAGAAGAAGAACAGAAGAAAAGATACATGAAACATGAAACTTCCTCCTAGGAATTTTCCTTGCATGACTAAAGATTTTTTTGTAAGTTGGGTGAGATGCTGATGCATTTTCTTCTTTGCTCCTATTCTTCTACAGTAAAAACTTTACAAAGTTTACTTTGGTGGTCGTAGTAAAGTACTTACAATATCCTCGTAATTGCGATCATGTACGTAAATTCTTTTGAATGATATTGTGTGAGCGTGCGAGAAGAGACGTTTACACGACTAGCTGAGATGGTGATGAAGATGATGTCATCCTTGTACTCTAATGGACCAGCAACTCAAGAAGAATGAGTCTTTAACTAACCTGACCAAAAGAATATTTTAGTTTTTTATTGTACATTCGCGTGTAGAGTCCAGTGTCACTTTACTCTGCGGTGGGCTCTTGAACGTAATTATTTCCCACGAAGAAAAAAAACATAAAAAAAAATTGCAACTTTTATATGCAAAATTATAAGGTGCCTTAAAAATACATATGTATAGTCTATATCTGTGATCACTTTACATTAAATCCCCTACTTTTTGATTCGTGTGGTGATTTGATATGTTGTGTTGGTTGTGAGTTTTTTCTGTGAACATTATTATTATTTCCTGTTATTTAATTCAATTATTCAATTGACCGAAAATCCTTTTTGCCATGATGGAAGAGGATTTCAAGAGAACGTGTAGTGAGAGCTTCCGGGCTTCCAGAGCAATTGCCTTTCGTATCAGCGGGTATGAAAATACATATGTATACCTATATATTAGTCATTTATATCATAATAATATACACAAGCTACATTTGTAACATTCCAAAAAAATTTCCTTATCCCTTTCTCCATCATTTTCGTACTCATTTCCAGCCAGTTAAGAACACAAGTGTATATTATGTAGTAGTAGTCCTTTGACAAAATCTCTTGAATCCCTGAAATGTGTATAGCAGCACTACTGGAAGCGGCATTCAATTCGTGAAATATTTTTTTTTATTCTTATAATAGCAGCTTGTTAGGCTTCATTTATTTGCTTTTATTACTACTTGCACAAGTTACAACACTAAACACATAATTTTCAAGAGAGAGAGAGAGAGGTTCCCAGAAGAAAGCGCGTGATGGGTCATAAATACACATCATATACCTAATATGTTTTATAAGGGAGAAACATGAACATCAAGTAATATTATGCACGTAATAAATTATACAATGGTAAGAGCAGTAGTAGTACTAAAGTAACATTTTATATAACATTGTAATTTTACTTACTGCAAGCAGCAAGGTAAAGCATAATCATATATGGGAATATTAAGGCTTCCTGTCTGGATACTACAATTTATATAAAGTAGTCAAATAGCAGAGTAAACCGAGGTAAAGCTCCCTCATGACTACATAGTAGCTTTACACGTCCTACTTTCAATTCAACATCCCAACTTCCTCTCAAATTGGATTAGGAAGCCATGAAAGAAAAATGAAACGACTAGGAGGACGACGAGTGAAATGAATTGTGTATTATTTATTATGAATGACGACAACTTATATACGTTTTGTAGAGGGAAAGGGTCTAATATATACAAGCAAAGAAAATTTTTACTACTAAAAAAATTAGGGAAAAAACTGCTTTACAGAATAAAAGCACGGGGAAAAAGCTTGGATCATGCTAAAGCTTCTTGTACGACACTCACTATACATCAACTAGTAATGATGGTGGCGATGATAGAAAGACTTAACAACAGCTTTCCTTCTCGCTGCGGAAAAAAAATATGTGAGCCATGTGACTTGACTGTGAAAGAGAACCTGGAAAGTTCATCATTAATTCCAAAAGTCGGCTTAAATATGAGCATCAATTTTTGTCACTCTTGTAAAACTAGTACATTTTTCAAGAGAGAAACCTAAAAGTTAAAGTTATGCCAGTCAAAAACTGTTTATACATTTATTGCCTGATTTTGTGCCTACAAGCTTTATAGTATACTTGCGCCATTTGTGCAACTCTGTAGAAACGCGAGAAACGTAGCTCGAATGAAGTAGAGAAAATTTGAGCATTTGTTTTGTAATCTGAGAATTGTAAACGAGATGATCAGAAGAAGGATGATATTATTTATAAAACATGAATATTCGAGTACTTGTTATCATCTTCACAGTATCGAATTCCATTGTGTTAGTGTGAATATATGCGGCGGTGTGACTGTTGTTATTGTTGGTGCTCTTTTTACAGCCGTGTCAATTACCCATTTTACTATTATGCCACAGACGTAAAAAAAAGCGGCGGCACTCTTTGTGTCCTCTCTCCTTTTTTGTCACTCTTTTGTCCTATCAAACTCACAGGCTCGTTTATCATCATCATCATGAGCATTGAAATTTCGTCGTGCTTTTCCTAATCACTCTACATTTCATTATACCATAACACCTAATTCAATTAAGCTACTACAAATTGCGCAAGTCTTCCAGTGGAAAAGTAGAAGTAGTTGTTAATTGAGTTAAAATGTTGGCCAATTTTCTGATGCAAAGAAATCCCAAAGTATATGAATAGCATAGGCATGTTTATATGAAATGTCTATAAAATGATGATATAGGCTATTTCATTCCCATCTATTCAGATCTCAAGGAAGCTGGTGATGATCAGACGAAAGCTTTTACTTCTTCATCATCATGTGATCTGTGTGCCTGTTCATATCAGTAGGCAAGTTTATTGTACAACAGGAAAATACATATAATAATACCCATACTATCCTTTTACATTTCTGTGTGTGATGTGGTGTTAGCGTGTGGCGGCAGAGAAGAAGAGAGAGAGCAAGCTTGTACTTTCCTGTCATTTCCAGGAAGGAACAAAGAGGTCATGAGGAACAATCCTGTCAGCTTTCTACCACTCTTTCCCTTCATCTTTCTCTTTTTCCGTTCCTTGTGCTTTTCCGTCCACATCACATTAATGACTGGATAGTCATGTCGCTAGCAGTGGTAGTGTGGTAGATGTACTCAAGATGATAATGATGACGACTCACTCAAGTGCGGCATTTCAGCATGAAGGGTCATCCAAAATGCTGGAGACCGAATGATTACTTGCTATAATTTCCTGTAATGAACTTTCTTCTTGTCGTGTCGTAACTGACTGCTGAGCACTTATACAAGACCACCAGTCCTTCCACTTTTACTTGTCTGATCATTTTCCTTTTTGCTCTCCAGAGAATCACCCTGAATTTCTCGGTTGTAGTTGTAGTCCAGCGTCATAGGGGCGGGCGTGTGTGAGTGAGTGTAATGTGTAGAAATGCAGAGTAGCGACAGACGGACAGCCACAGGAAGCAAACGCTCATAAACGTCAATAAAGCAGAAAGAAAGGATGAAAGAAGGCCAAATAAAGGGAAGGAATAATAATAGGAGAAATGAAGCAATAAGGAAATGCTACAATTCCAGGGAGAGCATAATAATAATAATAATGATAACTGGCGGATGGAAAGCAAAACAATAGCAATCCATTCATCCATATACAGTTCAACAGAAATACTGCCCTGCCCTAGCTTCCTATCTTGCCTCCCTCTGCCCGTCCATTTTCATTCCGAGAAGTAGAAGAAGTGTGTATCCGGAATACCAATCTAGGTTTCCTTTTTCGTCTCTTTCGAGATATCAATCTAGACGTCCATTTATGATGATAAATAATGATAATCGTGATAAGCGCAGCATAAGAAACGGCCGCTGGTAGTACGCCTGCTGCTCATATATCCATAAATATATGTTAGCGTTTTCCCTTTGTTTCTTGTGCTTTCTGATTCCTTTCAGTAAAATGGCAAGTGATAATGAAGCCTATCTCTCTCGGATTACTATTTTTTTCGGGAAAAATGTGTACATATTATATACAGATACATGAACGATGTATAGTTTCTCAATATACCAAAGTGGTGTTCTGTAAAAACAAAATAAAATTGATACAGCGCAAATTTCTTTTCATTTTTCATTGGGTAATAGTGCTGGTGGTGTAAGCAAAAGCTCTGACGATATTCTGATGATGATTTTGATGGGAGATAAAATATTTATCGGATATGGGATCTTCCCCTGGAATCCGTAAAAACTTCCACTGCAGAGAGGCATAAAAGGAATAAATGATCTTTGATCGCATTCATATATTGCCGCACACAAACAAATTTACGAGAAATCCATAAAAAATGTGTATACAGCTCCTTGTTTGTTCCCTTTTGATTGATTGTTCCTTTTGCTTCAGGGACTTGTGTAGGTTTTGCTTATAAATAAATCGAGCAGACGGGAAAAAACATTCCTTTGTTTTCTTTCAGGCGGGGTAATATGCAACATGAATATTTCCTTCTTTGTCAAGATGATAAATGTGACGTGTGTGGTGGGCACCTATTTTGCACCCACATTTATTTACACGGCCAGGGTTGGATATTGATTGCTCCCAGTCAGTTAACTATCGTTTGATGTTTGCGTGTTCCTTTGTAATTTTCACTTTTCACTCCAGTCCAACTTGAAGCATGGTGAAAGAGAGCTGAACAAGCAAAAAATGTAAAATAAACTTGCCTGTTATTTGTACTTTACGAACTGCGTAATAACATGACGTAATAAAACATGCATGCAAGCGCAGTAAATAAATGACGCCGGGGCCATATAAAATGAAAAGTAGTTAAATTGAGCTTTCAACTGAGCCGTCACATAAATAAATCTGTTATTTGACATTTTGCGAAAAGTCATTTCTCCCCTTTCTCCTTTTATCTACAATCATCTAAACAGAAAAATCATTTACTTTTATTGCGAAAGATGTTATCTTTAATAGAACCACTTGCTTTATCCAAGGACGTAAACTGTAGACTGACAGACACTTTAGATAATCTTATAAAGTGAAAGTAATATCCATCATGGATCATACCACATACGATAACACATGTGTTTTGTGTGTTTATGTACACGACAGTGTACCTATGCATTAAAGATCATTATCGCCGTTACCGGTGTACCACCGTTACCGCCACCACCGTCATTTTTTATATTACCTCACTATTAGCCCATTATATTGCACCACACAACATCACCAGCACACGGCTTCTGCTGTTACCTCTTCTCCGAGCAGTAGTAGTAAGTTTAGCGGAACGAACGAGAAAAAACCCAACGTGCCAGTAACACAATTTCACTTTCTCTTTTATTTACAAGAATAAAAACGCACCTATTATTATTATTACGAGCAGTCCATATGGCTCCTTCTCTCGGCTGCCTTATGTTTTGTGCATAAAATAGAGAGGAAATTGCATCCATCCAATCCAACGTCCGTTTCATCCGCCGCCGCCGTGTGCTGCCTTGTCTAGGTTTTTCCTCCCATTTTTGCCGTTCGTTGACAATAATTATTTTTACAGCCGAGTGAATTTTCTTGGTAATGCACCATTGACGAATGAACGACTGAGTCGGTTCATTTAAAAAAATTGCTTCGCTCGCCTGAAAGTATACCTTGTCCCATTATATTTCTCCTCTTGCTATTTCACCACCACAATGCTACTTTGTTCATTCATTTCAATCCAGCAATAACTGCTACTCGTAAGTAATAACCAGAAAGTCAGTCAAGCATCCTCTTTTTTACTGCGCCGTTGTTAAACATATAATTAAACTCTGGCAATCGTATCCCTATTTACATAACCCCTAATGCTTATATATAATATGCCATTTACATAATAATAGTTTGGAGTAGCAGACAAGAATGCAATAATATGCGGATAGCCCAACCAAACCCGTATAATACACCTCACAATAAAAAGTTTTAGTCCTGGCCTGGCGCTTCCTGCTGGCTCCTCTGTATCATTTGATGGACAGAAGACAGATTGGATTGCTTTGAGATTTGAACAATCAGCGAAACAAAAAGCATCCAGCATACATTTTTTATTTCCCTTTATTCGCCGAAAACATGAGGAGAAAGAGCCCCCATAAAACCATTGGTTGTGTGCTCACTCATGGCGGATGATGCTCTTTTCTCCTGTCAGTTTCCCTTTCCCAGCTCGTTTCTCATGATGATGACGATGATCATGAGGGTCTCTGTGTACTTTTTCCGCCAGGTAAAGCACCATACATGTTCAGTTTTACATCGTGTGATGATCAATAAATCAATGCATCCATCCGCCGCCGTGGTACTGGTGGTGGTTGAGTTCTGCTCCATAAAAAAAGGCTCCAGCAATAGAAGGGACATAAAGAGAAAATGAAGGGGAAAGAACCTTATTCATGACTTTTACAAAAAAAAAGAAGTACAAAGTACCTCACATCGACTTGACTCTTCTCCCTGAAAAAATTACAGGAAGAATGAATATTTGTTCTTTTCTCTCATCCTGCGTTTTTCTTTGATGAAGATGAGGTTGAGACTGGTTGAACCTGACTGGCATGTTCGGTTCTCTCTCTCTCTCTCTCTCCTCACTACATAGTAAAAATAGATTATCATTACTATTATGATGATGATCATGACGGCGGTGGTAGTGGCAGGCAGGCAAGGAGAGAAAGGCAGGTGTGCACGACCCGCACTTATCCTCCTTGTCTGATCACCCTATCATGATCATCGTGATCCTATCCAGTCTTTTTTTCTTTTCCTTCCTGTTATTTTTATCTCTGCACCAGCGGAGATGAGAAGAAAACAAGGAGACGAAAAAAGAGGAATATTAATAAAAGGAAAGTTTTCTTGACTTTACTATGTAGAGAAATAGTGCTTGATTGGTTGGTTGGTTGGTTGCTGAAGCAAGTAAGATGGGCTATATAGGAGTGTAGATTTCCAGTGAAAAATATTGCTACATGATCACCAAAAGATGTTAGCCTATAGCCTAGCTTACTAGTCGCATTAAATAGTAATGATAAGCTAATGGGAAGAACAAGTAACCTGGCACATATAACTACTCGATATTTTGTTTCGTTATACCTCTCTGAACCTATACATTATGTATGTATGTTCTGTCTATATACATTAGTTTGCAAGAGAAAGTTTTCTAGCAAAGAATGTAAGTAGCAGTATTAGTGAAAAGGTACCCTGTTATTTCTGACTGAAAGGAAAGTTAGGTTTTGATGGGGTTATATATTTTGTTAAATAAGAGAGGGAAAAAGGAAAGTAAGTGCACGGAAAAAATATAAAAATTTATGTGGGAGTGTTCTCGGGTGGGGAGCCAGTCAAATTTTTGCAAGATGTTGTGTATCTCACTCTCTGGCAAGTGTAAAGAAGACGAATGCGACAATAAAATTTGTGAAGAGGTTGGATAAGTTTAAAGTGAAATGGGTCTGGATCAAGAGGGCTACTAAAGACGAATGATGAATATATTTTTAATGGAATACAGGAAGTAGGGGCAGTGTGGTTGCGTAGCTTTCTAAGTCACGAAGACTATGGCTGCATACATGATACATGTTATTATTATTATATCATCTCATCATGTAATCTGCTTCTAAAAGGATACCCTGCTGGAGAAAAGAGACAGAGGGAGAGAGAGGCAGATAGACAAGTTGAAGTCAGAACGAAAAACTGAGTAGATGGACGACGGACGGATGATGCAAAAGTAGAGAAAAGTGAAGCAACTCTGTGTTTCTCGTGTTCTTTCTCCTTATTCTGATGTACTTTTTTAAACTTTTAAAAACAAAGCAAATTCAAACATGGGAAGAAAACGGGAAAGATGGAAAGTGGTATGAATGTCGTTCATCGTTTTGCATGCAGATGTGTGGATCATGTGGGTTTGCGCCTATTTTCCTTTTCTCTTGTCCTTCAAGCAGCAGCAGTCATGAAGGAAGCTACCACCGGACGAAATACGACCTCTACTCTTTCTTCTTATATAACCGTACATAATATAATGTATAGTACGTATTATTATTCTATTCTATTACTTAAGCGAGCATGGTCTTTTCTTCTGTTCTGCGAATAAGGAAAAGTACATACTTGAAAATTAAAAAGGGCAAAAGAAGGTTAAGAAGATGATAAAGAAGGGAAAATGTAAATAAATGACTGTGGTCTAAAGAAGGCAGAGTGGGCCTGGCATGCAATGCATGCCACGCATAGTTGTACTTGTAGTAGCAAGGCAGGAAGGAGAGAAATCGGATTTTTACTCTTTAAATTCATCATCCAAACTAGTTGCTGTTCCTGCTAAAAGGAGAGCTGGCCTGGAACGGGAAGGGTTATAGAGAAATAGAAATGAAAGGAGAAAAAGAGGAAAGTACTCTGTGTAAGTGAGAGAAACTCTGAACTCTTTTTGTATTTAAATGACACAGTGGAGAGAAAAGAAAATGAAGCTAATATTAGTAAAGTAAAGAGCAGCAGCGGGAATGAGAGAGAGAGAAGTAGAAAAAGAGAGCAAAGGGCATACATATTAAATACGCATACAACGAAAGTCGAATTGTAATTTATTTATTTTCTAACAAGATATTTTTATACAGAGTAACTCTCTCCAAAAGCTATACAGACGGAGAAATTCGCTAGGACGGAAATAGCTGCTCCTGCTTTTTGCATCAAATGCGTTTTATACTGTTTGTACAAAGGACTATGCCCGTAGAACAGTCTTTATTGTTATTGTTATTCCTTTTCAAAATGTAAAATGTAATTTTCTCTCTTTCTTGCTTCACGTTTTCTTAACAAAGCCGTTTAGCTCCCTTCTCTAATATTTAGCATTAATCTCACTGCTGTTAATTTGCAAAATTCCCATTTTCTGCCACTACTGCGATATGACTGTAGTTCTAGTGCCAATGTTTACTAGAAGAAAGCAAGCAGTAGCAGGCTGTCCCTGACTGTACTGCAGAAGGGAAGGTCGTTATAATTATTTCAAGAACAAGAACAAGGAAAATTTTCATGCCAAACGTCATATCCCTAACAAATCTGTTGTGCCTACAATAATTGGACTCGACACTCTTTTTGCTTTGTGTGCGGTGACCAGTTAGAGATGTGATATGGATATGAAATGATATCATAATATAAAGCTAAAAGTTAAAAAAAATCATACTAACAAGTTTATTCTCTCCTCGGAATTTTGTACCAGTAAATGGAACAAGTTCTCATCCTCACGATCCCAGCAGCACTCGACCACTTTTCTCGGGTTTATTGTCTCACTCTTCTTGGAATTGAAATTTAAAATAATAACGACATCCCAGGAAAAATATGGGTGTTTTGACAGGCCCAGCATTTAAATGCTCTCATTCTCTTACAAAAGGTGAGTGAGTCGTGTGCAAATTAAAAGCGCACACAAAAAGTAGGTATAGCACATATACAATAACATCTCTTATATCATATTTGTCATTATGATAAGCTCTGCAAAAACACACACAACACATACATATTATAGGTAGGTTATATGATACGCTATTATTATTGTGACTCAAAAAGTCCAACAGGTCTAACAAGTTTAGTCGAGACGAAAAGGATGAAAAAAGAGTAGTGAGTTTTGGTAATAATAAGTAAGTAAAGAGCATTTTGCCATTATCATTAAAGCCCAGCATCACTCCGTCCCCTTTACTTTTCTTTCTCTACCGCATTCCATTTTTGAATGCTCTATTATCATCTTCAGCATCATCCTCATCGTCTCCCTCTTGTGCACACACACACATCTCCTCCAATTAAGTGGAAAATCCACTTTGCCTCCTTCTCACCATTATCACTATCAACACTATACTATATACACGCTATCACAAGCATTCACTCCAAATCACCGCAATAAAATATAATGAAAAAGGCGACGGGCAGGAGGTTTACAATCGTCATGAGACAAAGAGAAAAGAAAAAAACTGACGGGGTGCCGCGACCCCGGTTAACAATAATAACAATAAGGATAACCGTATACGTTATACCTATGTACATTTATAAATATATTTTAGCGAAAGAGAAAATTATGATTATTGTTAAGCACAAGGGGCTCCCGTATTTGTGGCCACAATGCGGTTAGAGTTTGCGGTGATGTCTGCTCTGATATTTTTGCTGACGTACTTTTAACATGCATACTTGGCTTATCATCCTTTTTTCCCCTTGATTAGCACATACAAACAAACGATAAATACTTCAAATGAATGCGTGCATATCTTTTATAATTTTATGCCTTTTCCTCACCGAGAAAAAAAATTGCATGATAAATAAGCGCAATCAGCATAAAGGGGGGTTTGAGGTAGGGCAAACTTAAAAAACTTGGTCATTGTTAAACTGTAGGAAGGAATGGGATGATTTGCAATGTGTTTTTTTAATTTTTGCCCACCATTTGACCTCCTCATCTGTTGTTTAATGCATTCCACTTGGGTTTTGTCCCGAATTACTGTAAAAAATACCAAACTAACCGATGTGATGTATTTTTTGGCAGAGATATCAAAAAAGCAAAGTGATATAGTGGCAGAGGGAAAACGGTACTACTAAAATGCAATGTAATGCAGTGGCAAATTAATGCATGTGGAAAAATGTAAGACGGAAAGAGAGAGAGAATACATAGATCATGTCACGTAATAATAACTTGTACTATGGTGAGGTGTGAGACTTGCAGACTAGGCAGAATGAGAGAGAGAGAGAGAAAAAAAGAGACAGCCAAATTTTCCCTTCTGCTTTTTTATATAAAATAGAGCTCGTATATCAAAGCATGAGCTGTCAACCACCGGATAACTAGGAGAAGAAATTGCATCGAGGCAGAAAGAAAACTGCCTAAAAATGCGAAATACACTTTTTTATGCAGTTAGCAGTAATAGTAAAGTCATCTCGCTTTTTTGGGAGGAGGATGAAATAAGAGAGAAGTAGGAGAAAAAATAATAATATGTAACGGCATCAACGATATGGCAGAGGAGATGGAGATATGCATGCAAATTAGTTCATGTTCCGTGTTCGTGACTGATACAGAAAAAGTGTTTGGTTTTTGTGGTGATGTAGTTGAGGCATCACAACCATCAACGCTGCACCGCACACACCAACCACTACTACACCCATTATTATCAAGACACAAATACCAAATGATCATGATACCGATATCACCAAACTGTGTTACCACCGGCACACAGCGGAAAAACTATCAGGAAAAAAAATGATAATAGTCGCAAAAAGCAATAGTAATGATAACAATAATAATAATAGTTTTCGGTTTCAGCGCACAGCTTCTGCCCTATAACTGTATAATATGTATATTTAAGTAAAGGTATGTATTCCATTTCACAAACGAACGCCTTGCTGCTTGCGATGTGGCAGTATCGGTATTTTGCCAAGTCAATAATATATCATATCATAAAAAATACATCCATTTTCTTAAGGTGTCTGAACAACGATTACTGATGAAAGGCAAACGGGAAAAACAGATTATTTATTGCAAAGGATCAGAATGAAGAAAGAGGGACAAGATAAATACTATAATAAGTAGTGTTGTGTATCACTCTAAGAATGTGTATCAAGTTTCTTCTCTCTGTTTCTCTTTTGCTTAATAATTGAAGCAAGCAGGTAGTCAGAGGCAGACATTCACACGGGTTATTTTTTTAGATTCTATTTCATGATAAAAAAGAGATAGACTTTTGGTTGCGCTTTGCTCTCATTATGCAATGAAAAATGCGCTGGTATGTAGCCAGCTTGTAATAAGTTAAATTTTCTAGCAGATTTTTTTCATCATGTTGGAATTTGATTTCAGATGAAGATTGTTTTTTTTGTCTTGATGATCTGATGTGACTGACTATAAGGTGGCCCGGGTGGTGGTAAAATTCCGTTCTATTTAGCCACGTCAATCTTTTTGCCGAATTATTTTCGTGTACCATTTCAGTTTTCAACTTGACAGGTTTCCTTCTTCACTTATGGCCCTCCAAGTGGTTGGACACGGTTGGCATTTCTGCTGCTTGCTGTTATGCTGTCTCTTTCTTGATGTTTCAGTTTATTTGCTCTGACGGCTGTGGTGATGGAACTAATCTAATCAATTCTAATATGCTGTTTTTTGTCTCTGCATACATCTCCTCATTTTTTTTTCAGCAAAACGAACTGGATATTTTCGGATAGTAAATTAAATTAATAAATTAAGTTGGCAGGTTTTATTCCAAGATACCATTCAAGATTCATATATTTTTGTTGTTTGAGAAGTGAGAAAAAGTGCTCCAAATCATAATATATTATCATATCATATCATCATCGTCATCATACTTGTATTAAATAATATGATAAAATATATTGTATCAGTGTTGTCATCAAACTTGAAAGTACAACAGAACAAGTGAGCATGGCCTATTCTCAATGGCCGCCCG
>JAHZMV010002619.1:0-10418 GCA_027743765.1 Coecobrya sp. COE2 | reverse complement strand
AACAGAAAGAAAAGTGTAATGATTTGCTGATTTAGGTAGATTTTTGTTAGAAAATTTAGTTTAATTTTAATTAGGTTTCATGATCCCACTACTGATTTTCCCAAACGCATTTACCACCGCCTTGTGTGAACAATAATGGTTCACAATCTGAAAGAATGTTGTCGTGTCAAAACCCAAAATTATTTTTACTTACTACATTTTGGAACACTTTGAGCTACCTCTAAAGCAGTTAAACCTGAGTTTTAGCACACATGACGCGACCTTTGACCTTGGGGATGCTGGTTCCTTAGGCGAGTTGGGTTTCCATTGCGCTACATGTTGGCTTGCTGCCTAAACCAGTTGGAACCTTTTTGGAAATTTTGGCCCTTTTTGTGGGGACCCATTTGAGCATGTATGCTCTTTAATAATAAGAAGTACCACCAGTTATATAGAAATGAATATGGGGACAGTACTAATGTAATAATGTTAGGAGAGTACCACATTTATCAAACAGTTTTGCTCTGAATGAATAGGTAAATCTATCGGAAACGTAATGGCACCCGCGGGTACCCGTGACCCTAAATCGTACATGGAAAACATGCTAGGATACGCGGATGGCATCCGGAGAAAAACTTGGGGTCGGAGAAAAAAATTTTATTCGATAGAAGAAATTAATTTTTTTCTATGATTGATAACAATTCTGTCAGTGAGAAATATTATTTGACCAATAAATACTAATGAATCCCCCATTAAGAAATAATCAGTGATCGTATCTCCAAGAGAAAATTTGAGATTTTATCTCCCTGAGAGAATAATAGTTTGTCTCTGGGAGAAAATAAGAGTTTTGTCTTTGGGAGAAAATGTTAGTTTTATCTCTCATATAAATAGAGCTAATAATGAGAAGAAAAGGCTTAGGATCCATTTGTGCTACTTTAGTAGTGCATGTAGGGAAAAATAGGACAATTTTTGGTCGGAGAAAATTTTCGTTCCATCCGGAGAAAATTTGTCATGATTTCCATGTCTGCCCTAAATGCGACAATTAAAATCATAATTATTTTTATTTTAATTCTATTTTATATGTTATGATTTGCTCTAAAATGCAAAGCTTTAATTTCAAATGTGCAGTGCTTAGCTAAAAGATCAAAAAGAAATAGCTCCACTGAAAAATAAATGTGCCTTTAGGGAAGACGATATAGTGATAACAATCTAGAGTTTGTTTTTTGTTTGTTTTTACATACTTAGGATCCCGTCCTGGGCTTTTCACCTAAGAGGTACATTTTCCCGTTAAACAGACAAATCATTTTATTTTTGCAGCGCTAGCCGGGATTCGAACCCCAGACCAGTACAGCATCAGTAATATCGTTAACCACTGTGCTATAACTGCAGCTGCTGTGCTAGAGTGTTTTAAATTCTACCGCCTCATCCCACATTTTAAAGTTCAGCTCTTATTGTAGCAATTATCTGAGCGTTCGGTTTTTTCCCTTCCTTGGCATACTAGAGACAAACGTTCAAGTTGAAAGTAGTAGACGCAGTTGTAATGAAATCTTCTAGAATTGGAAGGATGACGTAAATCCGATGCAAAATGAATAGGTTTGTTCTCGAACACTAATTATGGTATATGCTACAGGACATGCTAATGTTTTGTGAATCAGGTTTTCAGTTTATATGTAATTCTCATTCAGCTAAATATACACAGTTATTATTTGCCATTCAGAATCTTTTATAACGAATGGTTTTGCGTAAACAAAGCAATTATGGTAATTCCAGCGACTACGGAACATTTAAATTTACTCCAACATATTATTCCAACACTGCCACCAGAAATGGGTAATTGCAGAAAAACAATGTAATGTTTATCAAAACAATTCATTTGCCAAATTTTAGCCTATTTAAGTAGATTTTCTTCAAAACAACATAATTGTTGTCATGAAACCGTTTAGTTTTGCTGGGAGAGGTTGGATAAATAAGCTTCACTAATCGTTTTTGTAACTGACATTTGCAGAACTTGCTGCATAAGAATTATACTCTATCTGTGTAATCATTTAAAAACCGTAATTGTGTGGGCATTACTGAAAACTGAATATTATCCTGGGACGAATTATGGGGTGGGGGATTTTCTCGATTCAGGCTTTAAGTTATCTAATAGGAAATCTGAACACATTTTGTATTGCTAACAGTAAAGTATACGAATGTGTAATTATTTGTATTTTTTAGGTTATACCGCGTAAAATATCTTTCTAAAGGCACGTACTATTATTTTATTTGTAGAATGAGCATGCAAGAACTTAGTGTTTAAAAATATTTAGTCAACAATTTTGTATTATCCTATCAAATATTGCTATCCACAAAAACCTCGATTTATTTTTTTTCATGTGTTATTCCTCATACTTATTTTATTATGAAACTAGCTTTCATATTTTTGTACCAATCATGAATTCCCAAATTTAATGTACCTTCGCCAAATAATAATTTAAATATCTAAACCGTAATACAATGAATAGTTTTAACGTATAAACATTTTCATAGCGCATTCCACCGCAAATGAAATTATGCTAAGCAGACATCCAACAACGAACACATAAAATACACCCGCGAAATTTTCTTTCTTCAATGCTTCCGGTCCGCCGTCAGAATGCAAACCGAAGCTTGTGCTTTTTCTACTGAAGTTATCCGGATGGTTTTCCCACTCAATTTTTTCTTTTCTCAAAAAGTTGTAATCCATATTTCTCCACATGCTGACCAATCCCATTTCCACCACCCTTCCAATCACATTGTTAAATTTTCCTCGTAGCAATGATCCTTTCCTGAAAATAAAGGATAGAACAACAAATGACGACAAATCCTTTGATTTCACAAAAGGTAGCTGACCAGTACTACTACTCAGGTTTTTATGGATCGCGTAACCGTAAAATGAATTCCAGGCAATACAGCTTCGGCGCTGTTTGCTTTCCAATATATCTCCAAAGCATTTCACAGGATCCTCTTCTAGACCAAGCCGGCTAAAAATTGTTTGAAATGTAGGATTTGTAGAAGTTTTTATGAGCTGATAAGCTGCACCATGGCAATACATCAAGGTTAACTGATACTTTTGGTTGGATGCCAATTCCTGAAACGTTTTTGGAAGTGTCTCGATCAATGGAAATGCTAGTAAAGAGACTAGCTGAGATCTGTAAGAATTTGTTATCAAGAACGAAAACATAAGCCAGAATGCGGTGAATACTAGCGTCCAAGGTGTGTACTCAAGAGGACTAGCGTCTTGTTCCATCATTGAACGAAAAATGAAGCTTACCACTTTTGGAAAGCAATCTTGTTTTTCTGATTTCCAGAGAAATAAAACGAAGGTGAGTATAGAAAACAAATTTGATAGGAATATAAGTAGCCAACAGATTGAAGAAAAGGACCAATATATTGACTTCCAGGAATAGTGAGGCTGACCTTCCCTTACAACAAATGTTAACCATTCGTATCCCACGGGAGAAGCAAAATCAACAGCTTCATTTTTTGCAAAGATTTGAGCCGTAATATGACCAAAGTCTGCCATTTCACTCAAAACGTCAGCGACCGTCCCTATCCATGTACCGTTTTTATATTGATATCCGGTCCCTCCTCCGTAACTGGATTTGAAATGCGTAGTGGTAAAATTATATCTTCGCATTAGGTGAAGGAATGTGTAATGGAAGTAGCCTCGGGCCGACTCCCATTTTCCTGGAGAACTTTCCCGTAATTCAAAAACCGATTTTACAGTAACAGGGCAAGATACTCGAAAATCCTTTTGGTGAAAGTTGTTAAATAAATCAGGAAAGGATGGACGTGTTAGAGAAATTATGCTTGTATTTCCGTAATTACAAAAGTGGCAAATACTTTTATAGGAAATCCTCTGATTTTCTGAGAAAGTTATGACTAATTTGTTTTTAATATTTTTTGTTATAGCAGATAAACTGGTGAGCATATAGTTTGACGTGAGATTTTCATGTGAAATGAATATAAAGTAATCATATTCTTGCCGAATTACTCGTTTATTCAATCTATCTAATATTCTAGTAAGCTCGTTCGTTTGGTTCTCAACAATTTGCAAAAATGAGACAACACAATGCTCCCGATATTTGAAGGCGTCGTTTTTAAAATACGTAACATTATTATTTCCCTCATATAAGATAAATTTGTCTATAAACTTTGGAAATAGTGGTGAAAAATTTAAGACATTTGTAAATTCACATGTTGTGTATTGACAGTGGTCCGTATTTTGTAGAAAAACTTGGGTGCACTTTTGTAGATTATTTGACGCTAAAACTAATGATAATACAGAAGAAATAAGTTTAGTTCCATTTTCCTCTCGAAATGAGCTATCAGCGTCCTCGTAGGAAACGAAGGGAAATCTGAATGGCAAATGCCTTGCCTTGTTCTTCATATAGGTAAATAAACATGCATAACTATTTGTGCTTGTGTTTTTCATAAACGCTCAATTATTTTCTCAGCTGAAAATATTTTAATGGAGTTTTATACCAATTCCAAGGTGTGTCCAGCCGAGCCCGTCGTCTCCACTTATCACTTTCTGCTAATTGGTACATGTTTTTGAGAATCCACACTGGTGATCGGGCACACCTTTTTCCGACACAGCATGAGTGAAAGCTCGGTTATTTGAAACAAACATCATGTTACTCGTATCCATGCACGTTTTTCAGCAGAAACATGAACTGATATACCCCTGTAGAATTGCCTCAGTAACCTACAAACCCAGAATAATAAGTATAATTAAGTAGGCAGGGGGTAAAAACTGTTGCAAAAATATATGAATTCGATGCCAATCTGACTTGTCATTTCTGCTATAATTACTTCGGGTTACCTTCCAGACATATTCCAAATTTTAATTGGTGCCATAGTGTATGGGGTACAGAATGGTTTACCGTTACAAAATCAGGTTACAAGAGTGAAATGAAAAACCCCGACTAATCGGTCTCACTCAGACAGTTAAATTACCGAGGACGGTTTATTATTATAATAAGCTTATGCATCTTATGTATACAATGATTGTTTAATTATATATGCCATAATTTGCGACGGGTGGATATTTGTTCTAATTGTAAGAAGGCATTTATTAGGCGACTTGAAGCAGGTTTTTTAAACTCAATTCTTTTGTCTGGGAATGTATTTGAGAGACTCGCTGTAAATCACAAATTTAAACTCAAGGATGGGTCATGGATTTTGGTGGTTAGTTTTATTTCCAATGTCAACCAATTCCTGCAGTCAATAAATTGAAGGTGACGAATTGTCGAAAGGAAAACGAACAATGTGCCCGCTTTACAAGGTTTGGTTACGTGGATATTTATTGTGACATCGCTTGATTATTACGTTTACAACATCATCAGGCATCTGTATATTTACTTGAGGAGAAATTGTCATGAACCCTTTGTTTGTTAGTGTGTCCAAATTCAACTAAATTGTTAAATCTAGCACAGTTCTGAGAACATCGGTGATAACGAAATTATCCATGTGATTTTCCATTTGTATCGCATCATTATATTTTATTACTCTTCAAAAAATATGCGAATTTAAACAATAAGATTTAGTAATACGAGTCGAGTTTGTACACTGTAATATAGTTAGTATTTAATTATAATTAAAAAATAATACACTTTTAATTGTTGCAATAATTCCCCGTAAGATTATTTCAAATTGGAAAATTGAACTTTGAAACAGCAATGTTTCCTTCGATGATCATATCGGTAATTTACCCAACATAAACAGTTGTAAAATATGAAATGTATATTGCTAAAGTTAAACGAAATATAAAAAGTTCCACAATAAAAGAAATCCCACTACAAACGCATCCTAAAATGAGTATATAGCTTACTCCACTTAAATTATCCTTTTTCAGCGCTGACGGCCCACTGTCAGAGTTCAAAGAAGGAAGTGATTTTTCATTGGTGCCCACATTTTGCTCCCATTTTAGCCTTTCCTTCCTCAAACCATTGTGATCCCATCTTCTCCACATATGAACCAAGCCCATTGACAGCACCCTTCTAATCACGTCATTGAACTTTTCACGTAAAAGTGATCCTTTCTTGAAAATGAATGATAGCACCACAAATGATGATAGATCCTTTGACTTCACTAAAGGAAGTCGGCCAGATGTACTGCTAAGGTTCCTGTGACTCGCATACTCGTAAAATGAATTCCATGAAATACAAGTTTTCCGCACTTCTCTTTGTAATATATCTCCATAGCATTTTATGGGATCCTCCTGAATATTTAATCGCTTGGTAATAGTTTGAAATGTTGGGTGGGTGGAACTTGTTAACAACTGTAGTGCAGCACCACGACTATCCAGTAAAGTTAGCTGATAGTTTGGGCTGTATGCTAGTTCCTTAAATGTTCTTGGTAATGATTCAACTAACGGAAATGCAAGCAAGGACACGAGTTGCGAACGATATGAATTGGTTATTACGAGAGAAAATAGAAGCCAGAATGCAGAGAAAACAAGTATACTTGGGTTGCATCCTAGCGGGCAAGTTGTCTGTTCTAATAATGACCGAAAAATGAAACTTGTCACATTCGGCAGACAAACGTGACCTTCGGACTTCCAAAGAAATGCGACAAAACTTAGAATGGATATCACAATAAAAATAAATATCAGCAGCCAGGACAATGGAGAAAATGACCAATAAACCGATTTCCACGAATAGTGTGGTTGACCTTCACCGACAGTAAAAGTTAACCATTCGTAACCCACTGCAGACCCAAAGTCAACGGCTTCATGTTTAGCAAAAATTTGTCCTGTTATGTGACCAAAGTCGGCTTGTTCGCTTAAAACATCCGCTACTGTACCTATCCAAGTGCCATTGGGATAAACAAAACCGGTTCCTCCTCCATGACTAGATTTAAAATGCGTTGCTGTAAAGTTGTATCTTTGCATTAGATGCACAAGGGCGTAATGAAAGTAACCTCGTAGGGATTCCCATTTTCCTGAAGAAATTTCACGTAATTCAAACACTGATTTTACGGTAACGGGGCATGATACGCGAAAGTCCTTTCCGTGAAAGCTGTTAAGAATATCGGGGAAAGACGGCGTCTCGAGGTTAATTATAGCTGAGTTCCCGTGATTACAGAATTGGCAAAATGTTAGGTAGGAGATTATGTCATTCTTTGAGATATTTATGAGCAGCTTGTTTTTCATAGTTTTTGTTGCTTCCGACAATCCGTTGGATGGGTTCCCTGAGGTAAGCGTCATCCTTGACGTAAAAATGAAATAGTCATATTCTTTTTGAATTACACGTTTATTTAGTCGATTTATAATTCCCATTAAATTTTTGATTTGATGTGGCACAAATTCAATACATGATACTATACATTGTTCACGAAATTTAAATGTTGCTGCGGCGGTATAATTGATGTTTAGATTTTCCTGATATAGCACAACCTTATCGATAAAATTTGAATACAAATGTGAAAAATCAAAGTTTTCTGCATCGTGTTTGTAGTTTTCTATTTGACGATGAGACTGCTGGTTTTGCAGAAAAATTTGAGTGCATTTTTGTAGATGGTTAGATGTCAACGCAAAATAAAGCGCGGAAGTTAAAATATTCATGTTTGTTAATGGCGAGTGTATGAGAGTTTTAAAATCCCCTTGAACTCGTTCAAAGCGTCCGGCAGTTGTAGCAGGTGGGCTTGGTATTTTTGTAAAAGTGACATTCAAATGTGTTGTTAGTATCTTCATCGGCAAGCGCTTATTTTGGTGGGATTGCATAACCGAGATATATATTTTGGATTGGAGTTTGAACTATTATTAATAGTCAGCCATTTGAAGGTGTGACCCACCACACCTTCTAGTCCGACTTGCCTGCATTATATAATTTGCATATTTGCTGAATTGGTAGCTGTTTAAGTTGTCACTAATATAAATTTGATTTTGCACACTTTCTATTTTGACACCGAAATCATAAAACAAGTTCACTCAAACGAAACAGTTTGTCCTTCATAGCCAGGAAATATTACGTGTATAATAATAAACGTTACAGCAAAACTGGGCTAAAATGTCACTCGTCGTGAATGATTGCTGGTTTGGCATAACTGTCGGAACCATTGCAGAAGCATTTTATCTAATAGTTTTCAAATTGTCAAGTAATTCTACTTTAATTCCTATCATTAAATCGTTTTGTGAAATAAATTGTTTCCACGAAATATGGAATTAAAGCATGTTATGCTAGGAATACAGAACATAATTATGGAAAATCACATAATGAAATAATTACAGTCTGGCACAAATTTGTACTTCTAATGTACTCTACTCACACAAAAGCTGGGCGTGAAATAATCTATTGATTAGACCTACGGCCATCGGGAGGCTTATATATCTAGACTGGTATTTAAGTAATAAAAATTAGTCAAAACCCAAAAGAAAATAATTTTCAAAATACGATTACGAAATCCGCATTTGGATGCTTTATTCGAGACAGAAATTCGATGTCGGACAGTTTTATTGAATTTAAGGTTTTTTTACTGATTTTATCATGTTAACGTCAGCAGCGATGTAAACTGGACTAAATGTAGCCTGTCATTTTTTATGGCTATATAAAGATGGCTATGATAAAATCATTTCTTTTAGTAACCAAGTCGACACTTCAACGCCAAATTTACAATCAACGGATCGCTAAGTATTCGAGTGAAAGACAAATTCGCTTTCGATTTGTCTTTGACCATGACCGGTCGTAGCATTTCTTTTATGAAATATAAAAAGATATCCGGAAATTTCCATTCGCTTGCAATTTACATCAAGATAGCATTCATAAAGTATACTTGGTTTTTCTTTACTTTTGTTGCCTATCATTATGAACATTAGGGGCATTGAAGTTTTGACAAACTACTTTTTTCTGGATTTAAATATGTTGACTTACTTTCAACAGTATTCCATTTAATGCTATTTCAAATACGGAACACGTCATGGTTAATTTTGCTGGATTTATTTTTGACATAATCACTAAAATTACAGAACGATAACACCCAGAGTACCCAAATGCTGCACGAGGACAAGGTACAAAACAAAGTTATCATGGTTGAATGAAGCAGTTAAAAATGATTATTTCCTCAGAATTTGAGATATGGCTTAATTAATTTTGAAATTGAAAATGTTAATGAATAGTAATGTCGAAGTAAAATTCTATGTAACTATTGGCACGCACCTGAATGGAGAATATTAAGACAATTTATATTTGATTCTAATGAAGAAGCAGAGGCCAGCACGCGCTAAATGAACGGACCAGAAGAAAATTAAGCATGGTTTACAATTAGCATGTTAGCATGTGTATCGTTCATCGTAGAAAACCGTCAGAAATAATTCGAGTATACAGTGCAAGGAGGGAAACTGCCGTGTTCAACAACTTCCAGAATTTTTCGTAATGTCGCTGTAATAAACCTGCGAATTAAAATTTAAGATATCTGCCAGCGCAGAATTGGAATTCTTTATCGCATCTATCAACATCTATCAGTCTTTAATATCTAATTATATATTATTCAAAGGGAATATTCTTTTCTCATGATAAATTTCCGGTACACTTTCAATTGCCTTTTGATCGTATCTGACATGCATGCCATAAGTTATGGTTTAGGAAAAATTCGACCACATTTAAATAATAGATAATAGCAATTAGAAATTACCATAATCGATTATAAAACTTCGACTCCAATAAGCCACCGCTCAAAGAAGTATAAGTTGGAACCAAGTCGATGAAGGTTATCGAATTATTAATATTTCAGATGTTTTTCATAACAAGGCTAATCGAAATTTATGAAAATGTTTGCATGGAAGCATATTATTCAGCTCTATGATTATAAAATTATAGAACGAGCTTCCTCAATTCCCAATACATTTCAGATATCTACATCCCACTCCTTATACCTATGGTAGTTTGCTATTTCTCTAGTAACTAAATTATTTAAATATTTTCGTTTTTGAGCTATTCAATTAATCGGCTATCTATATGTTACGAAGTTTGAATCAGTTCAATATTAGCACGGCATCCGAAGGAGTTCAACTTAATCAATCCGTAGTGTCTATATTGTTTTTGGTAGCTCAACAAATTTTTCAAAATGAACGCTGAGAATGCTTTAACGCCATTATTGCGTCGAGCCATTTTAATATACAAATATACTTACGGTCTAATTCCGCCTGTATTTGCAGAGCTAACGTATTACAATGAAAATGATATACAACTAAAATTCTACAAGGTTGACGATAATTACTGGATATTCTGCTTTGAGTTGGTTATTGTAAGCATCGCCACTCTCTTCGGGTTGCTGGTTACTGTGCTGATTCCCAAACAGCTATTTACAAATGCTAGAATCTATACAACCAATGTAGAAAATTTTGTGATCCTCGCTTGTTTTGCCAACGGGCTCCTATTGTTGTGCGCTTTGAAGACTCTGCTTTCAATTCGCAGATCACT
>JAHZMV010002618.1:0-11075 GCA_027743765.1 Coecobrya sp. COE2 | reverse complement strand
TTTAGGTACCCGACTTATAAATGTATGAGACTAGCGGTGTATGGGACTACCTAAAAACTCCATAACCCTTTAATTTTTTTGCCATTGTTCTCTCAAAGATAATCCCCATTGTCTGGAAAGAGATTTAAAAAGCGGTGATCGGGAATAGCGGTGATCAACAGTGAATCAAACCTAGTACTAGGGTAGGTTTCAACAAGGTTTGATCTTTCAAAGAAAAATGTCCTTCATTGCTTGCCAAAGGTAATACAGTGTTAATCAAGTGGATAAGCTAAGCTAAGACTTGTAGTAAAACAACGTGTTACGTTTAATGTAACTACAGTTATGGTTGAAATAAATATTTATAAATATTATATAGGACTGAGCATCCATAATTTATATCTGTGACAACAATTTATTTATATTTAAACGGATGATTATGCAAATTTGAAAAAAATATAAGTTGTGGAAATTTGATGGAATGGCTTTGAATAAACATTTGTCGCTGCAATAACAAGAATCCAATGGCTAAGCAGTCTATGAAAACTCAAACTTTTTAATATCACAAATGTTAGTTAAATCTGAAACATATTATTTCATCGACCAATTTTCCCCAGTGTTCCAAAATTCTGTCCAATACGTGCATGGCTTTGTGATATCTGGAGAACCAAATCTTGATTATATTCCTTGGAGAAACTGTGGATTGGCTATGGAAATCGAAAAACATGTTTACAGTCGGCTTAAAGCACAGAACAAAGATTTATGTAAATAGATAAGTTACCCTAAGGGAATGCTTGGCTGCCTTTACATGATACAATTTAATAAAATCTCAATACAGATGACAAGTGAAGCACCTTCAATGTCAATATTACGCCTTTGCGAATATACGGTAAATATTGTATAGAACGTATAGAAAAATCCAATATACTTGTTCAAGATAAAAGGCCTTACAATTTACGTTTTTTTAACACTCTTTTATAGAAATCCTTTTTGAGTTTATTGGAAGTCAGTCCACCTCTGTAATAGGCTAGAAATTGTACATACTGTAGAAGAACACAATTCAAAGAACATGTGATTGATTACATGTTAAACTGGTCAATAGGAATTTTAATTTCCGGTGGGGAATCCATAAAAGTCTTCTAGTCTAAGCGGACATGAGTATGTTTTTGTTTACATGAACTGGTTATACAAACAATTGCCATTTTTTACTGCAAAAGTCAAACAGCAAAAATAATTGCTTTCTTTGAATATACATTCATACAATTCAATTGACACCGTATAAATGCTGTATATACTCCCATATAAACATTGTTACATGGAATAGTCAAGGTAAAATAAAAGAACTAAATGTAATGTTCTATAAATAATTTGGCAAGCAAATGGCACGCTACAGCAGATTCAGCCATTCTTTGTTCTCTCTGCTTCAACCAAACAACTATATAGTATCCTCCATTTTTATATTTAGTAAACAAATAAGTTTTATGTAACATGTTGTTAAGAAAATGAAGCAACAAAAAATCTGCCACAAAACCAACAATGGTATATGTCTTTAGTTTGTACTATCCAGATATGAATAGAAATAACCGGATTTCATGTCCAATATAAAGAAATAATCCCGTTGTACTTCATGGGAGTGAGACTATAAAACCAATGACCCAGCGCAAGTAAACATCAGGTTTTTTCTAAGAATTTGCTGAGGAAATGAGCCGTATCAAAAAAGTAATGTTTTACGTTGTTGAGGTTTGTAAGCAATTTCGACAAAACATGTTAGATGTATAATCCCTCCGTGGGAGTATTCTGCTGTTAATATTTCAATGTTGACGAAAATTAAATATGGTACGTAACTTGGACGAAACAAATCTTTATTTGCAAGTGAATAAAACTGGCATCAACATTCCTTATCCAGTCCACAGGTGTTCTAATATCTCAGGACGAAGGAAATCCGATTTGACACCCGGAAAGGATTTAGAATATTTTTGAAATAAAGAATCTACGGCATGTAATGTAATAAACATTTTACTGTAATACAACGATTCTTCAAATAAAGTAATAAATTTGTTTTTCCGTATGTTTTGCTAAAACATTGCGATTGCGAGTATGACGTTACCCGAAAATTGGTTATGGCATCAATTTATACCATGTAGCTAAATTGAAACCAAGGATTTACTTTTCAAAACATTGAATGAATAAACATAAATCATTTTTTGATTTAGTATATAAATTAGCAGATATTATTAAGTATAAGTTTTTAATTTCCATTTTGATGCCATACACAAATACCCACCGGGAGAAATATTTATTATTAAATAATATATATCATATTTCCTTATTTACCGAGACGAATTTAATGCTGTGTCACGAAACTTTTTTACATAACTTATTTATTTATATAAGTGATACTAAATTGAATTTTGTGTCATATTAGATCTACATAATGATATTGAGTATGGCACAGATGAAATATATTAAAATTCAAGGGCCAATTTTGCGGATATAATATCGCTAGCTTTTCATGTTTGCTGAAAACAAATCTCTTTCTTGTAAACCTTTTCCCTGAAGAAGCTTGGATTTCATGGAAAATAAATGATCATTCAACATTTCTGTGGTTTAGGCAAAGTATAATGCTATACTTATTTGCCATTTTATTGTATAAAATATACTGTAATGTGTTACAGCATAATATCATCATCTTATTTCGTCTTCTAGAAGTTTTATGCTAAAATGAAACCTGTGTTTACAAAAAATATTTTCGGTTTTCATGAATAAGAACTTTGAGGGGTTATAGCCCCTTGGGGTAAATATTCGGGGGTATGTGTCTTCACAAAAGGTTGACCATCTTGATAAGCTCTATAACATATTAAAATATCGCATCGTGAAAATTTCGCCCTATTGATTTGTGCTTTGTACGATTTCCCTGAATGTTTCAAGCATTGTCCATGCTGTCCCTGAATGTTAACCTTGTATCGTGAAAATATTTCGCTAGATAGAATATAATAACAAATTAGTAAGATTGAACATCCTCGTGAATTAATCTCTGTGTATACAGAAAAGAAGCTAAGTACAACATGTCAGTCAATCAAGTTTGACTTTTCCATCCCTGTGGGGAATTGCAATTGGCTCACCAAATCACCGTCAGGTTTCGTCCATGATAGTTATTATAAAAGCTGAAAGAACACATTACTACGACTAATCTATCAGCTCTTACTACGACTCAATTGATAAAGGCTTCGGAAAAAAATTCTTTACGGCACTCAAGTTTGGGAAAGTTGGCTTTCATTTCCTTTGTAGTACAAATACATACATATACGAAACGGGGTGATTTTGAAAGTTACGTCAAGGTTACCTTTAATGAAGAAATTGAGACGATGCAGAGCTCAATAATTGCTTGTGCCACTCCAATGTCTTACAAAGACTCTCCGACACCACTGCATATCAAAAAATATCGCTTCTGCCTAAAACATAAGATATGCAGAGA
This sequence comes from Coecobrya sp. COE2, assembly GCA_027743765.1. Taxonomy (NCBI): domain Eukaryota; kingdom Metazoa; phylum Arthropoda; class Collembola; order Entomobryomorpha; family Entomobryidae; genus Coecobrya; species Coecobrya sp. COE2. The sequence goes on along the minus strand of JAHZMV010002618.1, from coordinate 7,624 downwards.
GTTTCACCAAGGCTTGATTTTTCGTAATAACATTTGATTACGTTTATCCTATTACGAATTATGAAAATGTTCTGCCTGATGCTTCACAATTTATTACACTAAAACGTTTCAGAACTATAAAATATTTTCACTTTATAAAGCTAGAACATCGTTATATATTGAAATCTAAATAAAGTTCGTGTTTCTAGCATAGAAAGCAAGTATTTCAGATGGTTCGTTAAAATGCAGGATTAATGTACCTCTCATATACATACCTATGTATACATACATAGCATATTGACATAAGAATTAATCGTAATTAATGCAGACATTTAAAACATACCCAATTTTCTATCATTAAATTAAATTTCCATAATGCTAATATACATTTAGATTTATGTAATTGTAGGATGCACGCACAAAAATTAACCTACCATAAAAATACCTATGCATACTCAGATAGATACAGTCCATATACAACTCCACTAGTATTTAAAATATTAACACATTCCACTAGAACGGTTGCGAATTTTATGGTTGAATCCACCATAAATGATGGGATTTATGCAGGAGTTTGACACAACCATAAGGAAGAGTGCATCCTGGATTCGTGCATCAACTTTCTCTGCTTGCTCCCAGTCCACAATATACCTGCCAAATAGACACCAAAATCTAAATGTAGCCTACTGCAACTAGGCAAGAAACTAAAACAAAAATAACATTGCTTTCTCATATTAACTTCAATAAATTTTCCATTGTTATATTTCGTATAATCGCGTACCAAAGCGTCATTACTGCATATGGTGTCCAGCAAACAACAAACGTAACGACGATAACAATTGTCAACCAAAGTGTTCTCATCTTTGCCCTGGTCAGATTGACGTGTGCGTTTATGCTTGACCTGAGACGAACGGTTGACCCTGTAGGTTTTGTTGTGGACACCGCACCCGCTGTAGAATTCCAAATAGACAAATTATAATGCATAAATATGCGGAAATAAATATCACTAAATCTACAATTTTTAACACGAAATCGATCAAATGTATTTTGAACCGTTGTTCACAACAGTTGACCTGGAACTGTCATGGCAAGCATCAATATCTGACTGAATATTAGAACAGGAAGATTGTCTATGCTGAGATTTTACAGATAGTTTAGAAAATATTGTCGTATAGGTAAGCGCAATCACCACAAGAGGAAAGAAATACATAACCACTAAAGAAAATATGCTGTACACTTTCACCTTCACGAAATTTTCTTCGTCGTCAAAACTACTTGTAACGCATTGCAAATAATCATGAAATTTTGGATGGGATTCCACACTGAAAAACATTATTTGTGGAATGGAAAACAGTGCTGCAGCAATCCACGCCGTTGCTATCATCCATTTAATTCGTTTGTAGGCCACAACTCCAATCGCTTTCAACGGGAAAATAATTGAAATAAACCGATCCACACTTAGACAAATCAAAATCAATGAGCTAAGATATAATCCAAATGCTCGAAAAAACTGGGTTGCTTTACACAAAAAGTTACCACCTTCCCACTGAGCACTCAGTCGCCAAAATATTTCCGTTGGAACCATAATCAGACACACAATCAAATCTGCCAAAGACAAATGCAGGAGCAGCAGAAAGATTCTGGTTTTCTTCACTTTGTAACGTTTCCATAAAGATGTTATTGCAAATATATGCCCGGCAACAGCCACTAAAAATACAGCAGCATATATAAACACACCCAACAGAGAACTATCACTAATATTTGTTAAATCTGACGGCAATTTGTGGTTTTCATGTTGGCTTCCATCAATGGAAATATTAGAGTTGGTTAAGTTCGCCACAAATTTGCTCCAAGATACGGCTTCCTCCATGGCTGTATGATGGATAACGTTTGCAGAAATGCTAGCGATGTGATGAACATCCTGCGAGCAACTGAGATCTAAAAAGGGAAAGCAGGTTGGATATATTTCCCGTCTGCTGAAAAATTGTGATCAAGTATTGCTTTCACTCCAGAAATGGTGTCAGTACTACTCTGACTCTAATGTGGCATACTGAAATATATAATTTACTGAATTATACAGCGTGTGATTACATCCAAACCCCTTTTGATTACGATATTCTATTTTCAGCATTTTTTCCTATACAATACATAAAAACATAAACCTTTGAAAATGTTACTCAACGGAACCCGAAAGCGACAAAATATAAAACATCGAAATTATTGCCGATGGAATGTCGAAAAAGTTTTTTAGATGAACCTCTTTAATAAAATGAATGTTTTTCCAGAAAAAAATCAATTTGGATAACTGATCAAAATATACACTATTGTCTGGACATTGAACTGTTTACGAGGAATTCCAATTTCCTTTTGGTCAATCCACAGAAGGCGGTTAATCTCAGTCAATTGTTAGTAGACAATGAACCATGGCTTATGAAAAGGACATTGAACTGACACAATGTCAAAATGCGTGTTGTAGGAGGAACAAAACTGACAGCTGGCCTGAAACTTGTTTACGATTATGCTGAAAGACTGGGTTTTATACAGTACAAAATACAGTGTGATAAAACACTTTCCAGTTGTTTCTGATTTGCTACTAATAAGTGCTTACGAAAACTAAAGTAATTTATCTACTAATCTCATATATGTTAGTTTATGTTGTAGTTTCAGGTGTGTTGAAAAATCCAATACAATAATTTTGGATGAAAATATAATTTGGTATCTTCCTAGGTTACCTACAAGATCTCGTGTTTTTCTTCGTTTCCGACTAGTTCTAGAGTAACGGTTCGAGTTTTGGTTGTGTTCATAAACAGTATACAGTAGTGGATTCATTACGTGGGTTAGGAATTAAATGTGTGAGGAAACGATATATACTTCACCAGCTGAAAAAAATGATCTGTTTTACGGTTAGAGGACATTTAACGTAAACTGATTTCTTGTGGAAAAACAGAAGGGTTGTCAAAATTAACCGCTGGAAAAGATTTGTCTGCAATATTCTAACACTTAACTTTTCTGTATGGTATATGTAATTTATAAAAAGATTAAACGAAAACTGCATTTTATGGTGGATCTTTCGAGAGTGTCACGATTTGTTATCGGCTCCAGAGGTGTACTCATTGTTTTCTAAAGACAGTCAGAATTCCATTTGGATCCATAAATATGTTTTGCTAGCTCTACCGAAATCTAATCGGAAGTCATCAGATTTTAATAAGCATGAGGCATTTGAACGCATTATCTTTCCAACATATTTTTACGCTATTTTTTTCCCGTATCTAACAGGCTCTGTAAGATTGAAGCTAAAATTCAGGCGCGCAGCCAGAAATCCGGCCAGGAGGGGGCTACGTGATACCGGTAATGTTAAAGCTTCCCCCTCCCCCTTAATATACGCCCATGTTAAATCTGATTCCCAGGGGGGGCTATAGCCCCCTGCGCCACTGGCGAAATTACATTATCATTATCATGTATATAAAATCTACTACCCATTCCATAAACAGATATCAATCTGAAATTAATTTGGTTTAGAAAATGATGATCAGGTATCTCTGGCGAAACTAGGAGCTATAGTCGAATTACTGTTTTGGGATTACTGATGATAACTATCTAGAAATTCCATCAACCTAAAAGTAACTGCTATTTACTGATTTATAGAAATGTATTCCTTATTTGTATACGTCCGTACCAATCTAATAAAACATTTTTGTTATGATATTCAATCCAATAATGTGCATTAAAATATAAAAATACCATATAAAGCTATATAAAATGGCAAAATCATCCTACAATATAACAAGACTATCAAGAGTTATGGGACGTTATGTTGTCCTATATGATATTTCGTAAGCCAATGAATATAACTATTTCGTTTCTGAGAATACAGCAACTGTATTTGAAGTTTGATTGAAGTTTAGAGCAAATACATTTAAACGTTGTGTTTTTGGTGTTTCAGAAATACACATAAGCTCACTCTACAGCCACATCGTCTATCATGATTACATATGCAGAAACGTTACATATGTTTAACTATCCTTTAAAACATTGGCGTTGGCGCAAGTTGTCAAAATAAATTGCTTGACTACCGGTTTGGAAGATGTGAGGGTATAGTACACCTCTCCTGAATATTCATTGTACAAATATGTAACTTGTGAACTTCGGAAGTCAAATATTTAAACTGGGAGAAATATAGGCATTTTAAATGCTGGTTGGAATTTGTTTATAAGGCAGATATTCAAAGGTCCAATTATACACATACGTTTGTAATGTATCCGTAAATAGATAACTTCCATACAAAACTTACAAATTATATTTTAGCTTTCAATCTAATACAAACGATCATTCAACAGTGCTAAAAGTAATCTATTTCTTTGATAAATGTAAGTATATGAGGTCATATGTAACATGTTAGGTATTATTATTATATGTTCAGGTTAAATTTGGTTACATAAACAAAGAAAGCCCACTCTTTAACCGGTGACAAGCTTTGTACCATAACCACTCACGAGTTGTTTAGTACACACTACAAACTTTGCAATGAAATCGGTTTCCTTCCAACCAAAATATATTCCCTGCGTGTATATGATTGAATTTGTGGATCGGGTTTCTTTTTTGGAATGACGAGGAACATGTTGACAACCTCATATGCCTAAATAAGTATCAATGATTATACCTAACCAGACTGTTGAATCGACCTGTGTATGATCCAGATACCGTTTTCTTATGAAACCCAAGCCACAAAAACTACTCAGGTGACATGACACAACGCAGATTAATAAATATTGCTCGAGTCATCTCGTTTTTTAAAAAGTGTATCAAATCGGACAAAAAAGATCGCAACACAGAAACTTCAAAGTCACTTGACAATTCATACAAAACCCGACTTTCTGTACCCAAATCAAACCATTTTAATTTATTTTGAGAGAATAAAACAGGTTCAAGTATACATACATAACCCAATTTTGTATGGGTAAAATTGAGAGATTTTACGATAAAAGTAAGTTCCCTTAAATATGCCCACAAAAATTATGATCAAGGCAATCAACTAATCCTTGTTTATATATAAGGTTACATTTTTGCTGTCATAAAATAAATGCAATAAGCACACACATTAAACCATTTAGGAGGAACTTACATAGGTTTTTGCTAGTACGAAATTTGAAGATTTTGTTTATTTCTTTCAAGAGGTTGTAGACCATTCTTTCAAACGCCTGCATAGAATATTTGTAAATTAAAATTCTTTGAAAAAAACTAGAAAAACAGTCGTATAATCTTACGATATTTTTTATCAAATGCGTTGTAACTGTTAAGATATTGCATCACATTCATCTACGTAGACTATTTTAAATAAACAAATTAATATAAGCTTACCGCTTCCAAGGAAAATATTGGCACAGAGTTTGTGAAATATAAAAGTTACGGTTTTGCGTACTATACAATAATGTAGATACTTATTAAAGTATTTATTTATCATTCATGTATATGTTATAGAAATGACATAAGCACATCGCTGAAGACGTAGTGATTTCAAACCTTATTCCATTTTTAGAGCCGTAATTTTTCAAACGCATTTTGATTAAGTAAAGTAATAAAAATACGTTACGTTTAAATCTTGCATAAGGAGTAGCGTAATAATAATTTGAACGTTACATGAATGTAAAATTCACTTGTTTGGTTTTCCTTACAACGTTTACATCTAAATTTTTTTAGAAACACACATTATAACAATATGTTACAATAATATACGACAGGTAGTGTTATAATTCGATTCGAGGTAACCAAAATATGATTCTGAATCAATACTCACTACCTTCCCGCTACTAATAAGTTGGTTTTGAGATGTGTGTATTTGTTCTATTCTCAGTACATGGGAATGGCAACAAAATAATTTAAAATCAATCAAAAAGACATTCAAAGCTATAAGCAAAGAACACCAGATTTCCATGGGAAACGCACTTGTTGAATTCTGGGTCTATTTTTCTTCCTTCAACATACTAAAACTAATGTAAACATAATTCAAATCGTAATCGTCGCAAATTGTGTTTCATGATATCTGCACAAATGCTTATATACTCACCGAAATGTAAAATTGATAGCTTTGAAAATATGGTTATTTTTATATTAACAATTAATCAAAGAGTATAAAATCTATAATTTTTAACATAGCAAAATTATGGATATATCCATCCGTCCGTGAAAATAAACTTACTCTAAAGTTTCAACAAGTTCATAAAAATTGAAAATATTTATTTAAAAGCAAACGACAATTCTGTAAACATTTCAAAAGTTTTCGTTAGATTCCCGTGAATTTCTAAAACCATTTCAAAAACAAAAGTCTTTCAAAAGATTTTTATCCGTTTTAATACTATTATCAAAGTGTAAACTTTTATCAAAGGATTCATCATTTTAGCCATTTATACAAAGGATTTGAAAACCTACAGCAACAATTGCTTTCAGAATAATAATCTTGAAACTATATACGACCAATTGATTCTTTACATCAAACGCTTTCTATGTTTATGTTCATGTTTTATATATTTAATATTTTCTACATGAACTTCTTTTGTGATGCATTTAAAAATCACGTGACATTTTCATGTCCCTTAAATATGTCGTGAGATTATCTCGCAAAACGCTAATGGATATAAAGTGGAATCAAAACAAAGTACTTTTATGTATATTTATTTTTCCAGATAAGAGGATATTTGAAGTGGGATGTTCAATGTAAAAGTTAATCTTTAAATAGTTAATAAAGAATTGTACTCTCTAAAATATACAAAAATAAAAATATTACAGACAAATATGAGTTCCGACGACAAAAATATATAGTTTTCAATTACACCAGGAGTAGTTTTCAGTAATTCGACGACCAATTTCAGAAAAAGAATTGTTCCGGAAGACTCGACATTATTACGAACAGAAGTACTTTTGACACACCAACGACAGCAAAGCCAAATGAAACTTCAGCACAAACATGACATTAGCCGAAAGCTTAAAAATAATGACCCTGTTTAGACTGTATGTCAGAAAGAAATATTACTTTTCTTTAAGTCTGTTATGCTTTTATGTTGTTTTGTAGTTGTCAAATAATTTTCAAAAGATTTTCTAATGCAAAAGAACGTCGTTAACATGCATCTGTTGTAGACATTATTAGACAAGATGCAAATTGTACCTTAACATGAAAGAACATCTAAGCTGTGATTTCATTTTTATAAAATTTTCTTTTAACAGCTTTTTGTCTTATTGCTTGAGTAGGCATCACGAAATATATCTGGACATATTGCATTTATTTTAAGTAATAAATTTGAAAACTTTGGTGAAGATTTGTCGAACAGCTTACACGAAAATAAAATTTATAACAAGATCTTGTATCAACGGCCGCGAAACATGTATGCACTTTAGTTCAGGCTGATATAACTTTTTTTAAATCAAGGTACAGCTTTTTTCACTAAACAGAGAAAAATAAGACATTTGACATTTTACTTGCTGAGTGTGCTCTGTCTGGAGAGTTACGTGGAGCATTCAATTTTGAGTGGCACTCGCTAAATTCTAAATATCTCAGAGATAGGCAAATGGGCATGCTCCCAATTTCGTGTGTAGATAAAACCAACCGTCTTCTTTCTTTTAAAATCAAAATCATGTCTCTAACTCTTCACAG
>JAHZMV010002617.1:0-10852 GCA_027743765.1 Coecobrya sp. COE2 | reverse complement strand
GGAAGTTACGAGGCAGGGAAGAACAGAGGACGAACAACGGCATTTTTATATCCTATGAATTATATATAGTATCCTGCAGAGATCAAGTGAAATTGATTTGACAGACCCTCATTTCAGTAGTTGATTTTTTCACATAAAGTCCTGTGCAAATTGTAAAAGACGAGGGCAAAAAGTTTCTTTATCTACTGTTACCATTACTTTTTTTACGATCTAAGGTTATGTCTATAGAAAATGGAATCTGATTGCAAGTGCAACTAGTTTATTTGAAATTTGCCGATCTCATGAATCTTACGTATCACTTTTTTGTTATTATTTTTTAATTCCATTGTATACTACGTGCCGCAATAGATTTGATCATGACAAAATTGACAAAGTTTATTTTATATAGATTATAGAACTGATTTAGTTTGATCGCAATAGATTTTCTATCGAGATCGTACGGGACAACCGGAAGGGAAAATGTCGTCAATAGACTGTTATTTTATTACCCAACTTGACGCTTAATGGTTACCATTTTTTGTCTTTAATTGGACATTCCATTGAACCATGGAAGATACTGTAATGATTAATGGTATTGTTTGCAATAGATAATTTGCAAAAAAGTATAGATTCTTCTGTTACATGAAAGTCTATGTAACACTCTAGGAATGATTTGAAGACTGCTTCGTCGGTAACAATGATGTTACATGCATAAGCAGATAATTGCATACACATTCATGCATGTGGACGTGAAATGTACGAAAAGCTAGGTGGGTATATGCGGTAGACATGATAATCTAAATCTGTGTCAAGCTAATGTTCAACTTTCGTTCTTTTTTAGCTTTTCTTGTCCCCATAATAATATGTAATTTAGCAATCTTGTGCCAGTCAGTCAGTAGGAGTAAGAAATAACGAAGTTTGATAGTTAAGAAAAGCCTATATTTGTCTGCTGTTGTTAACGCTTATTTACATAATACATACACTACACACGACGCAGAGAAGAGAAAACGAAAATCCTTTAAAAGATACATGCATGCGATTTCAAAACTCACAAGTGACGGTGTTGGTGTCGGGGTTGTCAGTCAGGTTACAAAGTAATATTTATAAACTGCGATATGACGAATAATTTTCACCACCGCCCAATTTTTAAATAAATCGAGAGGATATAATTTATTGCGTTTTATCATTTTACAGTTAGCAGACATGAAACATGAATAAAGGAAAGGGGTTCTTCCTCAACCTATGGTTATTTTGACAAGTTTTGATTGGCATATAGTATATTTTTATTATTAATTATGATGTGACAACTAACAACGACGAAATTTCATATACAGAAATTGTCTCTCACCTATGCATGCCTTGTATGGGTCGCCTTATTACGGTAATCATGTAATCTTGAAAAATGTAAATCGTTGAAAGCAGGAATTCTGTATAAATAAATCTGAAAACTTGTAAAAGGGACGACGATTGTCTGTCAAAAAGATTATTATGGTAAAGGAGACATTCTTGAATTGATTGCTGGTTTTACTGCAAATTATCCCTTTAGAATGTACATACAAGGTAGGTACATAGTTTTGGCAGCCAGGAAGCAATTAGATAAGCCGATAAGTTTGGTATATTGCAAATGGTCCGGCTTTGCATGTTTCTCATTGTAGTCACAGTTTTAAAGGAATGTTGTCTCTAAAAGTATCACATCGAGAATTTGTCACTATTTTTCTGGAAGTAATAAGGAAATGTAATTTCTCCACAATGAGTAAGCGATCAAGGGATAATACCAGAAATTATTGTGACATATTCTGAATATTTATGACAACATACCAACAGAAGAGAATGCAGAGTATCCCAAACAGACGTGAAAGAAAATCGCAAGCGACAGATGGTGATGTGATTTGCTTCAGTACTCTGTGGAAAAATAAATGAAAAATAAAAGGAAGAGATCCTACCGAAAATGTATCTGACATAAGGCGACAGGTAATTTAGTCATGAAAGGTACCGCTTTATTGCCAAACGTATAATGTCAAATTAATATGTTTTCGTTTAATAGAAGTTTTTGATCAAAGAAGGTGTACATCAGTAGTCGATATATTGCCGTTGGTTAAACTATGTACATGTATATTACAGGAAAATAAACAATATTACTTTTATTAAAAATATGGGGCAGTCCATATCTTGCACAATTTGCTACATGCTTAATACGACTGCCCCAACTTTGATGTATGATATAGCTTAGGGTGAAATGCTTTGTTAACGTCCTTGCCTTATTTTTATTTTTAATTCTTGATCGATATTTCAGTATACATAAAGATAAGTTGTGTGAGATTATGTCCAAGTTCATTCGTGTATGTATTATGAATAGCTTTGGTGTTGTTTTTTACGATTAACTTTCATGCACTAATCGTTCCGTCTCAATCTTACTTATTATTATGATATACCTATCTACATAACTGCACGCACACGCATATCACAAATTGGGTTGGTTGAAGTTAATGGAACTGCAAGTGCTTGATCATTTTTCAATAACTGCGTAAAAATTCATTTTTGTACCTATTACGCAAGCTCATTTGGCAAGAAAGTCAAAGAAACCCGATTTATGGTTTCTCATCCATTTCCTCGTGCCTTCAATTGTATTTAATCTTGTATTTAACCTGTGACTATAATATGAGCGAGTTTTTTTCGCATTATGTTTCCGTTAAATCATTTTTGACGACTAATCTTATTCATATAGAAAATCTCATTTCAATTAACATGGCATGTGGCATGTTAAAGGTGGATTTTGGATCGCCGTGGGATTAATTAAGTACAAATTACGACTATATTAAACATGACTTTCTTGCATCAGTGATTGCATTGCACAACCTGAAAACATTGCATATTACCGATTATGGTACGCAGAAGCCGGTAAAATCATGATGACGAAGCTGAATGTGACATAAAGTGTGCTTTAAATCATGTTCAAAGATTTTTTCTCTTTGAAATCAAACTGACATTTACGCAGCCATATACATGATAAACTTTGCTTCAGAAAAAATAATTCTTTATTACTACTTCTGTAACAAGAAAAAGGTTTTCGTTTTTCCGTTCAGCGAGCAAGCTTAGAAAAATACAGTTATTCCGAAATTGAGCCCCATTTGAATGCAATCAATCAAGTAGAACGTGGCTTTGATAGAGAATCTTAGTTAACGTTGGTAGTAGTAGTAGGTATTGGTATTTATTTTTTTACTAAGCAGGATGGCGATGGAAACCTGTAAGCTAGGCACTTATAGTTGACGGTTGCAGTATTTAGATTTTGCTAAATTAGCGTATCCGCTTCTTTAAGCTGCGACTTTTGCATTCTGATATAACCGTTAAAGAAACAGACGTGTCATTATTTTGGCGTAGTAGCTATTGTGAAAGTTGCACTGTGAACCTATTGTTGGTAGTATTCCGTTCATTCGTGTGTGTATGAAATGTCCGGTCGTAAGGAAATGTGTAATTTAACATACTACTGTAGAAGGACATGGAATTTGCAATGGGAGCTAGGACATGTTTTGAAGTAATTGCTCGTTAAGAAATGAACCAGAAGATTCAATTTTACTTTTCGTAAATGCAACATTGAAATATGCGCTGTATAATCAAATCAAGATGAGTTACTTTTTAAAATCAAGATAAATCAAGCATCATCAATGGTATTGGTATAATTATTATGTTGGCAGTTTGATTGTTTCATATAGAAGAAAATACATGGTTTCCCTTTTTAAAACTCCTCATCATCAGCAATGAGGAACCTGAGGATGTTAGCTATTGTACGGTATCTTTATACGGTCTAATATGGTTCCTTTACTTTTAAAGTACAAATCGCTACTGTGAGGTTTGCAATACCAAAGATTATCATCACAACAATACGCTAATAACGGAACCGAACAGTAATCAACTAGCCGTGTAATCCATAAACCACCAAAGAGCAAAATAATCCTCATGTTTTATGTTGAATGATGCACTTCTTCCGTTCTGCACAATTCAGAATACAAATGTTTAAAAGGTTTGAAGGTCATGGCTTTGTAAGCAACGCTAACATAGACTAAAAGCAATGTATTGTCTTACTACCTCTTTTAAAAGGTGTGCAGTTTGTGAATTACTACTTATTAAATAAGGAACCCGACAGTCATGTAACTGTAACCTACATTATATCTTTGCAAAAAAATCATCATTCAAAAGGAAAAGTAACAAAACATTTTATGACGATCTCACATTATCCGGAAATTGATATTTTAATAAGAGAATACTTACATTATAAGCACGGGAGGGGGAGCAGATTTATTAAAAGGTATTTTATTTTAGTCGTTTCATTTTTTTACATAGACATAATATGCATTTACACGTACATATTAAATTAGATCTTAGGAAATACGTACTTTACCCACTTGAGATGTTTTTGTCGTTTTTTTAATGTAATGCTCATCGAGATAATTGTTAACTATTGTATAATGAGAATGTTGCATCTGACACGAGTTTACCACTGAAAATCAACAGTGGACTAATAAATATACACAGTGATGATAACGACATTAACGACACATGCACATGGAAATCAGGGTACGTTAGAGAATTTTAGGTTAAGTTCATTATAATCGTATGGTTTATGCTTAGTGAATTTAGTCAACAGCTCAACGATGAATAAACATGTATAGCAGATGCATGTGTGCCACTGACTTTGTTCATACACCTGTCAAATATACAAAAGATGCGATCGGGATAACAATTTAGATTTGATATAACAATGATCTATATTTTTTGTATTATAACATACATTATCTAAAGTCAAAAGTACAACGACAGGAATGCTTAACTTTATTAAACTAACTACTGGATGTAGTCGTATTCACTTTCATATACAATTATACATATGCACCTATTTTATAATCTGTTTATATCTAAAAGTGATACGTTGGCGTACCTTGTTACAATAAGCATAATCATCCTGCATGACTTATTTCTGAAGTGCGACTATTTTGGGGGAAATTGGGTGGAGTAACGTAAAGCAAGTTTAACTCATTTTGTTAGCCCTCACATTATGAATTAGTGCTATAAAACGAACACTGTTGCTGAATGATGTTGATTGCTATTAATGTCCATTTCATTTAGTATTGTCTATGGGAAAACATTTGTCATGAGTGACTCATGTAATGTGTATGAATCATGTAAAAATACGTAGGGGTAATGTAAACACAGCTAAGTTATATTTTAGGCACTAGAAATTACGTGAGGTAAGTTCCTGTTCTGCAGTGGGCTTAATTTAGCAAACTAGGTATTAAAGCAATGTGTTGAATTAATTCATTTATTATAGGAAATCATGTCCATCTAAAGTGAACTTTTCCGACACTCCTGCAAGAATAACACAGCTAATGGAGACATGTGAATAATAATGTAAAATGCATCGTTAAGTGATATGCATCAAAGTACCAAAACCCCTGACATGGTTTTAATGTTGAATACACAGGTTGTTTGAACTTATCTCCACTCCCGTCTACCGCTCTCTGTTGTACTTCAAATTTCGACAAAGGCGACGTTCAAACTCAGGTCATGGCTGCAGCAAAGGACTTTTTGATGAGGCTTTTGAAAATAGAGTACTGATAAAAGCTGACATTGAAAAGTTTATGGGCGTGACACAATAAGATATCATTCCCAAAAGGCAATAAAGACATACGATATTAAATTTCCTACAGGGATGATCATTTCTGCAAAAGTAGTTCGGTTCAAGGTTCTATATTTGTCACGAAGTCACTGAATCAAGATCATCATGATGCTAACAATAAGAATTTGACATAAAAAGGGGCATACAAAATATCAAATGAAATAAATATTATCGCATCTTAACACAGCATGATTTTCGGTTATTATTCAGAATTGAATCAGAGCTAGGAAATCCCGTAGTCCCCTACCACCTGGAAGTCAGACTTTATACGTGTTTCTACTGTAGAATGTGGTTGGTTACAGACAAAAATGTTGCGAAAATTATAATTCGACTTACTGTGCACATAACATAATTATGGTTCCCCCTTAAAATATTTTTTTGGTAAATAGAAATGAATGAATCATTTCCTATTACCGTTTTTACTCCCACAATCATCGTCACCATACCGTGATATATATTTCTACCGCATAAACCAATCTAAAATAGACGAATTCAAAAACAACAATGAAACAGTAAGCATTACCATCACCGTGCTTATAGTTGTGGCTTCAACACGGTTGGTTGTGTGTGACTACCACTTCAGCATAAAAAATCACAGGGAGGATAATAGGGTAAACAACAATAAGCTCACAGTGTAGCCATCAACAATATGAGGAGATACCACCACCACTTTTTGAACTTCCGGTGAATTTTGCTACCCTTTTTATTCTTTCGTAGACGTAGTTAGTTGACAGCGCGGCGAAGGGATAGGAAAAATATCACAGCCAACACAAAATGTTGTCTTTTCAATTCTACACTGTCAGATCCACGCTGTCATGTATAAAACTATCAAATTATCTGCGTAGAGGTATCAACTCCGACTGTTCCAAGCTGGTGAGTTCAACCAAATAAAAAACCTATTTCGGGACGCATTACTTGAATTCGTCGTGAACCCCAATGAAAACAGTATCGTAATATACCACGTTAAATTGCAACCTAGACTTTTTTGCATTGCATTGTACACGGTGCAGATGTGTTTGGTGATGGATATCTCACAATGCCCCGACGCCAACTTATCTTTAAATAGACAATGCATCCCTGGGAATATACTTGCAGTTAGATTAATACCAGATAATTTGACAGTGTTTGGTAATTTAGCTTTATTGTCTTACGCAACCATGAGAAAATTTAGCATTACCTTTATATTATAGTCATAAATGGAAGAAATAGTGAATAACATATTATTATTAAATATACATATAGTTAGTTGTAGTATAGTCAAAAACACTATATAAACATACTATGCATCAAGTCATTTCCGCAAACAGTATAGTGAAGGCATGCACCCGGGCAAAGAAAAACACTTTCTGAGAACTATTAGAACATTCGAGTTACATATTTTGACATTGAACTATTAGATACAGGAAGGATGATCTATTAGGGAAGGATACGTTCACCATAATAATATAAACAATCAACTTTTTCAGGATGCTTTTTGCTAGCACATCTGATGACAAATTGGAGCAAACCATGTGAAAATATTTGATTGCCAGCTCATCTTCCTCTTCAAGTGCGCGCATGTAACGATCATCTAGAACCAGACCTGCTTACTATGCTTTTCCGCATTCAACTAACTTCAAGATTTTTTGTCCTTAGCTATGATTATGATTGCTTTATCATAATGCACTACATGAAATACAACAGTGTTTCTAGTTTCATTTTTTCAAACTTGAAGCTACATGAGTTTGGTATATTTTCTAAAATAAAGACATTGTGGCTGACTGAACTCACTCAGTAACATTTTATGGACTTTTTATTAATAAAGCTTTCAACAATTTAGTAGCATCAATCATACAATACAGCATCTACACATACATACATTAGATGCGGATTTTTTATTAATCTTGAATAGTTACCAAATACAACTTAAATATTACACACATTATATTAGGATGAGATGTGGATGTGAGATGATATGTCCTTGATATTAAGATGAGACAGTTTTTAAATACATGTTTGTAGTGTTAACAGCGTACATCATTGCATTATTCTGTATGTCCGTGTGCTTCCGTATAGTAATGTTAAGCAAAGAACAATTTCAAAGTTAAAACAAATTCTTCAAAACTTAAAATAATAGAAGATTTTTGTTAACTGAGAGTTAAATATAAAATGATCACTTCTTTCATATAGTGTTTTAGTTTTTCTCGCACCTTTATTTGCTACCTTGTGTGGTGGCAGTTGTAGTGGTTAACTTTGCTTTTCAAATAGTAATCATTACGATACATTGTTGCATCGTTTATATGACGTATTACGATAGAAATTCATGAGAAAAGAGCAAAAAAATCATGACACTGAATGAATTTAGAACTCGTTAAATCTATATACCCATTACAATTAATTGTAAGCGTCTAATGTTTTTTAATTTGTAAAAAAGCTATATATTTGTATGTAAATCTTTAGCTAAAATGGAAATGCAAATATTTTATAAACAATAGTCAGTCAGTCAGAACAGTCTAATATGGCAAATTTCAAAATTGAGTACAATATAGCATTTTGTTGAAAACGGGATGTTCAAATGTTCAAAAAGATAGTAAAAGCAAAAGGGGAAGAAGGTTGCAACAGACGACAGAGAAGGAATATAATTTTACCCAACAACAAATTGAACAAATTCCGGAATAGTTTGTAAGCATAAATGGTAATTACATTACTGATAAAATCCGGATGAAAATAAAGTAAAAAAACCTGCAGGGTCAACATATTTCCCAAGAAATATGAATACCTTCCTTCTTACGTACGACAGTCGCTTCTGGTTTTCACAAGTTCATTCACTATCTTTCCATTATATAATGTTATTTGGATCTAGGATTCGCATGCAATTAGTTTGTTGGCTATTGTATTTAGTTATGGCTTGTACACACTATTTTGTTTATTAAACATTGAGCAATAAATTTTCCATGATTTTATTACTCTACGTGTTTAAATGCTTATATTAATAAGAGAAAGGTGGATTTATTTGAAATGCAGCTTTGCTTTTTCTGAATATAAGAGGAATTTGTAATTACAACCCATTACAGAGAGTTAGCATTTTCTTGTCGTTTTTTATTATATTTCGATTATTGCATTGAAATGTTGAATGCTATGTAGATGGTTTGTTCATCTTTTTCATTTCAAGTTCCGTAGCCCCTTAAATGCTATCGTGTCGTTACTTGAATCTGAGATAAAACTAATATGACTGGATTCATTTGTACTAAATTATATAAGACAATAGATACAACCAAGATGTGCTAAATCAGCACTTTTAAAAGGTGTTGTTCTTTCAAATGACTTATTGCATGAGTGTGAGATATCGTATGCAAAACAAGTTTATCCTAGGTTGTCATAAACATAAGTATAAATACAAATTCCCTTTTTCCATCGCATGTGTACTTTTTTTGAACAACAACCCGGAGGAACTAACTTTACACAACTGAACAGTATACCTATATGCGTTGTAATGTTGTTCATAATATAATTAAACTGTCGGAAATATGAGTGGCGGGTCATGAACTAACTTATGTACTGTTGAAATATGAAACAAGCTTCTCCGCATTCTCTCGGTCTCTGCTACGCAAATTGTAATGCATTATAATGGGGATAAACTCTGATACATTGAATTAGACATCAGTGTATATGGCAAATTAGCAAGTCTACATGTAAAGTCTATTGTTGGTTGGCTGGTTGCTGGGAAAATGTTTGTCCTGTCGGTTTCAACGAACTGCAAATTAGATGATTAAGTGATTCAATTGCATTAAGTTCAAATAACCTGTTCTAAGTACGGGCTGTTGTTGTAATACGGGTTTCTGTTGAGTTTGATTATTGTCAGTTAAGTATTTTTTATGACATTGCTGGAAATAGACACTGCATTGGCAGGTATGAAACCCCGTCACTACTAGTACATGCCCAGAACTCGAAGTACACTAGATAAATTAAAAACAAAATTTCAAAAAAATGTGAGATGACTTGCAGAAATTCTAGCATACTATCTTACACATTGCAGTTTCAGCAATTACGATTAATGTGCCGCTATGATTGATCTTTAAGGGTCGTTTGCCTGACACATGTAGGTGATTACCATTGCCAGCAATGAAATTATCGGTACAATTCGTCAAATTAAAAAGTTTCATCACTTTCATTTTTATCTTTCATTATTGTATTATAGTCGACAAAAATGCTGTGTTAACGCTTGTTGCAGCAGTAAAGAGGTTTGATAATGCATATAAGTATTAGGTATGTATGTTATGGCCGTATTGCTGGTCGTGTTTGCCGATTGTGCTATCGCAATTGTTAGCATTTCCCGTCGGATTTTTGAACACTTGAATTCACCGAGTTGAATGCATAGCCCAACGATGTTCATATTACATCCATAGTTGCACTGTGTTATATTTCATTATTTAGAGGCCAACATTAAACATCGTAATAATATAAAAATAAGATTACATTTTTGGACTTAATGAAGCTTAAAGTGACGATTACAATTTACTGACTTATTAATGTAAGTGTATACACTTCACAAACGGGAAATTCACTATGCTCTTACTAATACCTTTGTGTATTATGAATGGTAGTTAAGTCAGGGTATAAAAATGTGCATACTTACGTTTGTGTTACTACATACGTATGTAAGTTGCTTGCAGATGCACATAAATGTTGATTGTTTATTGATGGCGATGAACTTGCAACTTTTCTTCATGCTGTGAAGTGAATTAGATGATTACCTACAAATACTTTCGCACAAGGTGATGATTCCATAATTTGGTAACCATTTCATAGAGTTTGCTGTGAATGCTTACAGTAGAGATTTTTGCATGCTTTAACGGACACATAAATCACGCTTTATTTTAAATACCTGATATTGACAAGTTTGGAACTTACTGTAGTTTAAAATTAGATCAAGGCCGCTAGAAATATTAAAAATTAACGGTATATACATCGATGATTTCTCATGCATCAGTTAAAAAGCAAAGTCTCAGAACATTGTCATAAGAATCATCTAAAGCAGTTTAAATGAATTGGAGAGCGAATAATTTTGATACACATATACGCACTGTGTCTCCTGAACATTCCAATGTTGCATATTTCATATTATATAGAAAGGGAAAGAGAATATTTGCAGTTTATGTTATACTAATACTTATTTTATTTTGTCATCATGCATGAGTATCAAAAATCATGCTGAAAACAAAC
>JAHZMV010002616.1:0-16474 GCA_027743765.1 Coecobrya sp. COE2 | reverse complement strand
CTACTTATTTTTATGTGTGAAATAACAATACAGTAAAACGCCCAAAGAGGAAACTCGTGCTAATCTAATCAGTAAGCTTCAGAATCAAATATGCCGAATAAGGTCGTCTGTGTGTGTGTGTGTGTGTGTCGTCGTGTCTGGAGTCTGGAAGATGGTAGATTATAATATAATTTCGCTTTATGTAATTTGTTTACCCCCAATTCCTGGTATGATTCATCATGCTTCCCTTCTTCGAACAATTATCTGTATTCACGAGTTGGCTTGTAACTTGGAATTATACCTTTTGACATAAATACTGTAAATACACTGAGTTTACCGCTGTATTTTCCAGTTTGTAGTATCTTAAAAGTGGGTACAGTCATGGTATCTTGTATACATATTTTGTTTAGCCCAAAATAGGAGTTCCTGGACGGCACAATTCCATTCAAGATTGTGATAAGTAGGTTTGCTTGGTTGAGCCGAAAAGGATGAAGAAAGGAAGTGAAAAAACGGGCATTTTATAAACTGCGTGTGAAATTTCTCTATAATAGAGTATAAAGTATACCACAAAGTATAACACCAACACATAAACATATATGCTATTATTTTTTTAGAAAAGACCCAAAACGAGGATGGATGTTACCAAGATCTATCCGTTTCTATCCAACATTGCATCATCCATTCAGCTTCAGTTGTGCTACATATGAGATGTATGTGTACACCAGAATAATAATAGGACCCAGTTGATTTCCAAAAGCACCAGTTTATTCCTGACTCCTTACAAAAATATACACTAGCATCATTCGCAATTCTGCATGTTTTCCGTGAGTTGCCAAGAAAATAAGATAGTCTCCCATCACACAAAACTACTACTCCTACAACTCATATTATTTTAAAAAGAAAGAAAATCTTGAACAGCGATAACGAGTAAAAGAATGAGTTTGTGTGTGAAAGCAGTACCGAACAAGTATATCTTTCCACATGACGCATTTCAAGGAGTATTATATTGTGTGTAGCAGCAGCAACAGCAGGAGAGAAGCACTTACGCACTTAGGGCATTTTCTCATATTTTTCACGGTTTGAATGGAAAACTAGACAAGACTCCTTCGTTTGCATTTTAACGTGCATATAAACATCAGTACAGTAAAGCCTCATGTATATACAGCTCTATATGTAGTAACACTTTTTTGCCACAATTTCTCATCATCATCGTACTTTCCAGCAAATGTACATATATTATTGTGTACCTATAACCTTATAGTTTGTATATTACATGCATATTCCATCCTATATGTGTCCTGCTCCTTTTATTCCCTCATCTTTTTCAAAGTAGTCCGTGTGTGCAATTATACTCACTTCAAAATGTCGCATCACAACTCAAAGCCCCATTGTGTGACAAAAATTTCGCCCATAAATTTTCTTGTTTTTTTTACAAACCAAGCTCCATGATTCTGTGGATAGTAATATATAAAACCTTCCTTCATTGCACAGTACCACATACATATACGATAATATATTATATCATCTACTCCTTCCTCATGAAAGAATGGTGATGATGATAGCTTTAGTCTTTATGTGAGTTTTTATGCATATAGATCATTCCGTTAGGGGAATAAGGGCATTACCACACTTGGAATGTTGGGACATCACTAGAGTATATTATAAAAATATCATTGTTTGCTTCTCCTTCTCTCCTTTTTGTCGTTTGCATACCATAAGGCTTGCGCTACACTGTAAAAGTTAAAGAAGAGGAAATATGTGTTATCTGTATGGTTTCTGGTGAGAGGAGACGGAGAGAGAAAGAGAAAGGAGTAGAGAAAAGAGAAGTGAAAGGAGAGTAATAGGACTTTGACTACTTTCCACTGTTGTAATAACATAATGGCAATGGTAAAGGTACTTTATATGTATATCTATGTGCATAACAATGAATGAATGCATACTAGCATACTTTTTCTTTCTTCCTCGAAGAGAAAGCAGGGAATTATTTTTCTCTTCAAGTAAGCAAAACGACTGCCGATATTCCTTTACTAAAGTACTACAAAAAATATGGCTTTTCTAGATTTTTTCTCTTTTCGTTAGTTGTTTGACGGAGAAAAGAAAACGGCTCGCGTAGCGTTACACATGACTATCGTCAACACATGCGACGACGACGGGAAGAAGGTTGTGTGCGGTAAAGGTGGCGGTAACATGGTGCCTGCTGGCTTAATACTGCTACATGCATACATCATTGCATGCTTATAAAATTTAACTGTGTAAAATTGCATGAACAGCAAAATGTAAAAGAAAACGGCTCGCGTAGCGTTACACATGACTATCGTCAACACATGCGACGACGACGAGAAGAAGGTTGTGTGCGGTAAAGGTGGCGGTAACATGGTGCCTGCTGGCTTAATACTGCTACATACATACATCATTGCATGCTTATAAAATTTAACTGTGTAAAATTGCATGAACAGCAGAATGTAGTTGTAATGTCCAAGAAGAGAAACTGAAGTGGAGGTTTACCACCTTCCATATCATCATCATCATCACCGCTGGGTTGAATTTGGAAGTATGTGCAGAGCGGGACAGTATAGACAGAAAAGGTAACTAGTGAACATAAAGAAAAAGCATGATGATCAAGATCCCATTACTTTTTTCTTGGACACACAACCCAAGAATTCTAATGTTCTCACGCATATTTTCTTATAGCAAGTGCGGCTACAGGGAATGACTCAGAATTTTGCTCTGACGAGAAAATGGGAATCTGGTTGGCACGTAGCACACCATATCCTGCACTCTGCACAAAGCCAACATGGAAAAAACTCACGTTAACATTTTTACCTACCGCTGTTTGTGTATATACAAATGCATGGATTTATGGGAGGAATGGAGAAGAGATGTTGGGAACATGACTCTTGTTAGTTAGAAGTAGTTAGCAAAAAGAAAAAGAAAATTTGATGGAAGGAAACTACCAACTGCTCACTTGGGAGGTGGCTGAAGAAATCGTAAGGAGAAAAATGTTTGCCGTATCACTACTGTTTTTGCAATCTACAAGATACGATAACGAAGAAAAACTGGTGTTTTGCAACCAATTTGAATTTTTTACTTGAGAAAATGAGTAACTACAATTTTATTAATTTAAGCTCACACCGCTGCTGCTGTTAGGCGTAAGTAAATTAGCAAACTTCAAACGGAAAATACCATACGAGAAATAAAAATGAATGAATCCAATTTCCTGTGCTTTATCATCAAAATGAAGGAAAGGTAAAATGTCTTGGCAAATCCTACAATGCTTTATTAGCATCCTTTCAGCTGCACCATGGAATTATTGCGCTAAGCTGCCGCAACATACCACACTTACACCAGCTTGTACCTATACCCTTAACCATTTTTCGTTCGCTGTTATTTCCTGTCGCTCTCTTTTACTTAAAAGGAATTAGATTATTATATTTTCCACCAGTAAGAACCACGGTTTTCCGGCCAAGTAAAGCCTTAGCGTTTCCAATATATCGTGCGTAGTGATATCATGGCAATTGTGAGAAATAAGACGTTTTCTCTTTCTCTCAGAAGAAGATTCAAAAGTGATCTGTGACTACTACTATTTCAAGAGGAAATCTTCTCTTTCCTGTCTTTCCTTGAAATCTAATAGTGTGCAAAGCTTATATTTCGTATTATTATTGTTGTTGGAGTACGTATAGCTAAGTATAAAGGTGGAAGACGACACACGCACAAAACAAGACATGCTTCACAAGGACATCATCATCATCAAAGACTTGAAGCATCTTCCTAGATGAACGGCGGTCTCTCCTTCGCACTCCCTTTACTCAATCTCGCCTTCGTCGCACTCAAGTCGCAACAAAAACGTGAATCCTGACTGTGTACATAACGCACTATCGTAGTCCGCTTCTCATCCCTGGCACTTTTTCTTTTTATTCATCCTCGTCCAATTTCCCGGTCTCATCATTTCCCTACAACTTACTTTCTTCACCAACGTCGCCACCACTCACTCACAGTCATTGAAAACAAGCAAAAAGCATCTAACCAACCAACAACCACTTCGTCTTTTTCTCCTTTCTCTCGTATATTTATCTTTCTCCATGAGAATGTGTCCTTCTTCCTTTGCTCCTCTTCTTTTCCAATTCTCTGTTTTTATTCCTCAAACGAAACACACACATGATTCTTCTCTTTAAATAATGTTCACATTTCTATAGATAGAGAAACACGGCAGTAAACCGCTGTCTGGCAGCAGAAATGGTTGGTTCTGTATTTATATGACCACGCTAAAGCCTTTCCGACGAGTTTATTTTCTTCGTTTTCTCTTCCTCCTTCAACTACTTAAATAGAATATATAATGGAAAGAGCAAAGTTTTCGCTTTGTATAGATTTCTTTTACTTTCACTTTCCCAAGTCACACGTACGAGCACATATATACTTGACTGCACGCATGTTGGTATGTAATACGCTGTCATTTGTTATATCCCAGCAGCAAAATCAGCATCAACATCCCAAGAAAGCGGCACGAGTCGTGGCGGTGGAGTGTGATTAGGTGTAGTAGCGCTTGAAGTCTCTCTCTCTTTCTACATGTCTCTGGGAAAATGACTTTAATGGTTCTCGCTTTTACTTTTTACTTGCACATCTCAGCACACATCTTATCAAGATGTACGAAAAGCACGGGATATTTCCTTGTGATATTTTTACTCTCAAGTTAAGAAGATGAAGGCGAGCATATAAATTTTTCTACTCTTGTTGTGCGTACGTTTCTTCCTTTGCTTATATGTATATATTTATAGTGAGGATATTAGATATGCAGCGTTATTTATCTCGGAGTTGCTTTTTTTATTATGCGCGTGTTTGTTATGTCGTGTGGGTTTTCCATGCTTCCTTTAAAGAGAAAAGAGGATTTCTCTGAAGACGACACAAAGGCCTAATCCTTGTTTGTATTTGTCCTTCAACCCAAAATCTAGCAGTCTGTCTAAAACGCTGAAGCTGAGTAGTTTCAGATGCATTTTTATATTAAACACATAGTACATACCTAGTGTATAGTTATTGTGCCTGTGTACAAAGCGCATTGTGCTATAATAAGATTTTTCGCTTTCAACTTCCTTCCTACTTGAAGCTCAAATTGGTCTTATCTATGTACGGTCGTGTAGTCATTTACTTTCATTCATCGTGCCATCGTCGCATCGTTTGTATCAGGAAGAAACGACACAGCATATTCATTTGAGTTATGTAAGGATTCCATTTATTTTTAAACTGATGACAAAACGAATAACGTAAAAGGGTATGTATGAAGAAAGGTTCAGTTAAAATTTCAAAGCGCTTTTCGTAAAACTGCATTTGTTTACGAACGAACGCCGGTGAAGAAAACGCGTATTTCAGTAGAGGCTTCTTAGAATCATCCAATATGAATAGATATTCCTCGTACTCTATTTCTTTGTGTTAGAATTTATATGTAGACATAACATAGAGGTAGTCAAGAATGACGCAGACACAGAATGAGTGATGGAATTGGTATACTTTTTAAAAAATTCCAAGAAATGTTTCGCATGTAATGAATTTGTCATTCTATATAATGTCTTTTTGCAACAAATCATATTCACGATTGACTGAAGCCATTAAAGTGAAAGTTAACTGTTAGGTTTTATCTAGTGCAAGAACTACATTTGAAAGAAAAGGTTTATATGTTTGCGATAAATCATTAAGTTTTTACGGTATGTTATGACATCTTTCCTACACGTTTCTTGCAGAGTTATTACTACTGTTATGGGAAAGGGAAATGTAGTGTTATTTAGATAAGTTATTTAAAGTGATGACATATTTTGTCTTAATTAGTAAGGCCATCCCATTCCACTCATTATGACAACGAATACAGTAAAACCAACAACCAAAAGTATAAAAAGGTAGCGGGAACACAATTTAGAACAATAGAGAAGAACGAATTAATACTTTTTAATCACAAGAATCATCGAAAATATCGGAATTTTGATGACTCAAGGAACGGTGGGAAAGATCATAACTTACACTATCTACCTACCCACACCTTGAAATTGGTCAACAACTCTCAGGAATACTTTAAGAACTGACGGACAGACATAAGATTGATTAAAGTTTCAGCTCCGCTTAAGTTAAGTCTCTACATGATATCTTTCGTTGAACATGGTCTAAAATTTTGATACATGGTAGAAATGCTTACTGGAACATGCAACTTTATCTATAATTATCAATATCTCGGGAGAAATCATACTATAATTGCACGTGTACATCATGTTCACCTGTGAATAAACATAACTAGTTTGTTCTATATAATATAGTTTTGATATATCTCTGATGTTCACAGATAAAGAAAAACCATTTTGGTTCCCTTGATATCACCCCTCATGTAAACAAGGTAGTTGGATCTTGTCACTGACAGGACAAGGACGATATAATACTGAAGGCAATAATGCTAGTGTGAGACACAAGTGCAATTAAAATTGCCTTATACGAACACATGCCAAATAATATTATCTGAAATTCCAATCACAAGCCATTCAAGCTCTATGAAAAAAGTGGAAAAGGAGGTCAACAGCTCATTGGACCGGTCTTAAGTGATATTCAAAAACAAGCTGATTTGACAGAAAGACATTTCTAGGTCTATTATCGGCGAATAGGGTATATATTTTTTATTTCAGGAAACTATCTGGCACAGAGCTAGCGGCAAGCATTTCAATCTGATTATATGCAAAGTTGAAGTGGAGTCATGATACTCGTCAGTCCTTATCACTCACCTCTTTCCGGAAAAGTTTACATTCACATTTTTTGTCCTAAAATGTCACAGGCTATTGCGTGAAACTTTTATAATTGAACAATGGTCTACCATTTTCAAAGTGGTTGTTAGAAGAGTAGTCGCCTAAATTCAATGAAATACCTTTTTATACTTGGATTTCATAATTGGAAAATAACGGTCGCATAATACTGTACGTATGTAGGTATTTGTTAATGTCACTTACAGTTTCGTCTCAACAAACAAAACCGATAGCCGCATATCAAATGATTTTCAGGACTGTACCTGTCATGGATGCCGTAGGTGTGCTGCCAGTTAAAATTAAGTCCAGACATCATCTGATATTTTGAGAGATGGTTCAATTGATTGGTGTGTCATTTTTGGATTTTGACGCAAGACCTCATTTTAGTGTCAATAATTACGTCCTTTCACGGTCAATAGAAAAAGACTGAAATCCCAAATTGCCCAAATATACGTCAAAAGTGTACTGCACGGTCCTATATTTGTGTACGCATTTTATAGGCCGCCTGCCTTCACTTATCTTGCTTCTTTTCTACTAATGGAGACAAAAAGAAAATTGGGCATTTTATTATGGAGACATTTTGAATTCAGGACCAATTTACCCTGCCAGTGGTGCGAGGTGGCACTTACGATTTGCTTTTTCCCTCGAAACAACATAAATTGGCTTATAGCTTCCACACATATGAAAATACGCATCCATTTTCAGTAAACCGTCTCCTAATATAGAAAAAGCTTGGTTGATTGCAAACCTTTAAGTTTAGCGGAATTACTCCAAAAACTGGTACCCACGGTGGGCATGCTTCACACAAAAGAAAAACAGCCTGCCTCAGACGACAAAGTTTCAGTTAGTAGCAAAATAACGGATTCACAATATGCTGGCTTGATAATGTCGTTTTCTCTGGGAAAGAAAAGTATACACTAAGACGAAGAAAAATGCGTTCGATCTCCTTAGGTTTTTCAGAGTAAAAAATGGAAGGGCTTTTCATATCAAAAGGTATGTATACATAACATGCGCTGAACTTATACACACACATTTTTTCTTCATCTCCTTCTTTTGAGCTCTCATCTCCTTCCTCTTTACTGACTTGGTATTTAGGAAAGCTCTTAAAGTCAGCCAAAATTTCAACATCATTCTTCCTTTGCCTTGTCTATTAGTGTTTTATTCGCATGCTAAACCCAAAAACTTGTGTTGTTGTCGTGGTATGTGTGTTCAGTGCATTGCTTTGCTTGTTGTGGATGGCTGAGTGAAGGAGACATTTTTTTCCAAAATAAGCCAAAATCAAGGAAGAAGTCAATCCTCTATTTTCTCTCCGAGAAAAAAGGAGAGAGTGAAGTGAGAGAAAGACTGTATTATATTGCAGCCTTTTTTGCCATAATAAAATAGGAAGGAACAAATACACCATACCATACTGCCATATAAAACCTTTCTTCTGGACGTGGATAGTGGGTTTGGAAGGCAGTGAGCCCGTTTTTTGTTTGCTTGGAGTTTTTTTTTCGTGGAGCGGTGTTTTGGTCTTGGCTGTAGTAGAAACTATGCGTTTTAGTAGAGGAACTTGCCTAAGAAAAGAATGAATGAATGCATATGTGCATGGTGGCAAAAATAGGCTTGAAAGGAGGTATGAGTGGTATAAAGTGAGGTTGAGGATAGCCGTGCCGTTGTAGGAACAGTAACAAAAGTAGTTTTGCTGGTGTGGCGGTGGCGGTGGGGTCTATTGATTTTGCCATAACTGTACTATGGGAATCCTATGAAGAAGCTAAAGACTCGTCGATCTTCTTTGAGAACTTGAGAAGGGAAAGGGAAGCCTTTGTAGAGTCGCCTAATATGTGGATGTGCAAGCCGTATTATGTGCCTTATATCGTAAATACTGCAGAGAAAACGAATTATTCCATCCAGGACATATATAGCTGACTCGTTCCAAATATGCACTGGTCGCTACTTGACGATACATACACAAAAAGGTAGATATACATAAATAGGTACTTTAGCAAGTTACATTTATTATTATGCCAGAAAAAAGGAACGAACGGTAGGAGAATCACAGGATTTTTTGCCAGTCAGTTGTATGCAATGCAGCGCATATATTATTACCACACAAAACCATTCATGCATATGGATGCTAAGTATTTATGTATCTGGTTCTAGCGGTAGAAAGCTTTTCCAACAAACTGGATGCCTCATGTACATAAGTAGCTATGTCGTATTCTGCACGACGAGCTTTTCTCGGATTTACAACATTTCTGCACAGTGTTGGCACACCAGGATGTCTTGTCGGGTACCCTGCATGTGCGCTTGTAAAAAGAAGGATGAATGTACACCATCACACCGTCATCCTCCAAAACCAACCGGCATCATCTTCACCACCAGCAGAAAGAATCAACTCACTCGGAGCAAAAGTATCCATGCAAGTTAGGTAGTTTGCCGATGGTAGATGATAGTTGCGAGAATGCCGATGGGACATATAGAACTTTTTCCCTGGATCTTCTTCGTACATTTTCCTTGTTTCTATTATTTTCTACGAGAAAGTGAGGAGTAACAAGCAATAGATATCACGGAAGAAAAAACCGTCAATTTGTCTTGTATGCGTAAATAGATACGTAAATATACAGACACATGTGTTATGTACGTAAAATGTAATAGATTATATGGACTGAGGGAAATAGGCACTTCAACTTAGCTTTATTGATCTATTTTGAGGACTTTGTCCACGTTTCAACCACCCGCCCGGTTCATTTCCGGCAAATATCACGTAGCTTTTGATGTAGCTGCTGCGTCTATAGATTTACATGGCAAAATTCTCTTATTGGCAGCTCAAGTGCCTTTCGTATCTTGGCTGATGCATCTTGCGTAGAGTAGTGAAAGTCTTGAGGGATATATTTGTTTTAAAATGAGGCTACTTCTACTCATTTCACATACACACAAGACACAACACACCATCCCACCCTATGGCCATTATCATCATCGTCCTGAATACATTTATGGTGGATTTATTGCGGAAACTATTTAAACCGGAACTCTTATGGGAAATTCGATGTCTCCTTTGGTTATTCTCGGGGAAACGACCTCTCCGTTTTCTGATACTGCCAGAAAAAGTCAAAAAGTATTGCCGCGGTGTAGTATAAAATATTCGATAGAAAGATGAAAAATGTGGGACGATTGAATAGGTTTACTTGCACTTTACACTTATACACTGTCGCCACAAACAACATTATATTTCCGGAGATTTTATACGCACTTGATACAGGAAGTGGGTTTCTTATACCTATAGTGCTTATACCTATATTATTATAGGGCTTATCCAGCATTACAATGCTGATTACAGTTAGACGAGGGAGACCAGGCCATACAATACTAGCCTATTTCATCGTCAACTTCCAGTTAGTAATAATATATAACGAGATGAATGATGAATTGCGTGTTAATGTATACATTCATCGTTAAATTTTGTTAGTAAAGCATTTACTTACAATAACGACATATTTAAGACAAAATTAGCACTTGCAAAGAAGCCATCTTTCTTGCTGTGTAAATATGGTGAGCGAGCAGAAGCAGACACAAAAAAAGTGTCGGACCACCCAGCGAGAAGATAATTTATTCTCGTATCATCATGTAACCTGTCAAGTAAATCATACGGTAAGTAGTAGTACTATTTCAACTACAACCACAAGTGACAGGTAACTAGCTCACTGAAAGAAGAATAAAAGTTGTGCTGCTAATGCACAATAAAACTTAAATTGCAATTCTTTTTCGTGAGATAGTATTATACACAGAAAGTTACTTTAACAAGGAGAAATAAAAGGAAATATGTACAAATGCACTCTTCCAGAAATTCCAAAGTTATTACTTTGGTAGTAACGTCGCAAGTAATAATGCAGCCTGTCGTGTTGCTGACGAGCATCATCTCATTTTTCTGCATTGCATGCATCACAAAATTTAAGAAGCTTAAGTTGTTGTTACTCTTCCATCACCAGTTTAGTTGGTTTTACAAGTTTTCTAGTTTCGATTCTTTTCTTGCTCCTGTCATGTTTCCATTGTGTGATGTCGTGTGAGCTGGTTCATACAACAAAAATGCAATATTGTAACACTTCCACGTACTCTTATATCACCACACCAATGCAGTACGGGCCTCTCGGAAATTACGACACTTCAGCAATATGGAAACCATGTAGCATGTTGTAATAAACGGCATGATAAACACAGAATAAGACAAGCTAGACAGGTTTACAATGAGCTTACAACGAAAAACTATTTTTTTCGGTAATAATAATAATAATCAAAAAGGAACAAGAAAAGTAGTTCATTTCATGTTTTTTTCCTTCGTATTATCGTCATTGTTGTTGTTGTTGCTGACTATGTCGTCGAAAAACTATTATTGTTAAAGCCCTTCTTGTTTTCATGTTTTCTACAAGATGGTTATGGTACACATTCTGTGATAAATTGCAAGAGAACAAACTTCGTTTTGTCATTCGGGGCTACCTATGAAATAACATTTTGCAAATACTGTAACAAAATGTCTGCTGGGAAAAAACATGTAAAATTTTAGAAGATGGTCGTGATCAACATAGAAAATAATGGAGTACGAAAATAAGAACAATGGTGATGTTTCTCTACTTCCAAGATTGTAGAAATAAAGACAACGATATTGTTTCTAATTTTGTCTTGCTATTTCAGTCAAACTCAGCCGCACGTCCTTCAGATAACACCGACACTGAGAGTTTTTGCACAAAAAAGTCTAAATTATAGATACAGGACTCATATAACACGAGTCCAGCAGCTCATAGTATAGATCAGTTGTATGTGAAAATGTAAACCTATACATAATATATGTAGGTACTTTCTGCATTTCCCCGAAAAATAAAATTGTTAGAGAATATTTGTCATAATTTTGTTGTGTCTATCAAATAAAACTCGCAGACATGACGCTGCACAGAAAACTGGAATTATCTAAAATTGGGAAAACTGGATGACTCATTCAAGCTTATAATATATATCCTCATGCCTTTAGTGCAAGTTGTTTTCACTGTAGGTGTAAATTGTATATTTATGATGTACTGTATTGACTATGTGAGTAGATAAAACACTGGTAAGATTGGTAAGAATAGTACATTTCCTAGTAATACCAAAATAACAGTAGTGGAAGAAGTAAAAGAATAAAGGTACTACTGGGAGCTTACACTTTCAAACCCGTCGTATACCTACTTTCCCAGGCAAATGTGTTATGTTCTCTTGTATCAGTCAAGGGTCATTAAGTTTGTGCCGAATAGAATGCTAATGATGATTGAAGTTGTTTTGTGGATGCATGAATTTTACACTAAATTAACACAGGAAAGACGTTATATATTTATTACTTTCGGTAGTATGATGATGACATATGTATGAATGTAGGGATATAGCTGCAGTAGAAACGGAATCATATCGCTTTCTACTATATATGGATGATAGAATGGCGACATCCCTCTATATTCCACATTAAACACTTACACCGGAAGAATATATAACGCTCACCCTATTTGAAGATGGTATGTAGACTTTGCTCTAATCCTACTACCATCCATTGTTTAAGTATTTCAGCAGATCCCTGTTCCTTGGGTGTAAATTAAATTTGTTGTTGTTATTCTAACGTAATGAAACATTAATAGCGACACAAACAACGTGGAGTGGTCCGTCTACCTTCCGCTCCTTAGTTCATTTACCGCTGAACTGGTTGGATGTTGTGTAAGTGTAATTTGGTAATAGTAATATTGCACTCCTTTAGACAACACTTGTCGCAATATCTGTCAAAATATTTATTATTGTCTCTTCCCCACTGCTACTCTTCGCTGCTCGAACGCACGTACTTTGAACCTGTTCCCGAGAATGCATTAATTGTTTGCACATACATTTGCATTCTTAATTCACTTGAGTTGGTGGTCGAGATAAAAGCAACGAAAGAGGTTTAGACTTTATAGAGTTTACTGGGTACATCCTACACGGTGCGTATGTAGTAGTATGTAAATACATGACTGTTGTGGTATTAATACCACTTGACATGTTTTGGTTAGTCCACGTCAAGTGTTTGTCAAGCTGATGAATAATAACTTGTTTTTCATTCGTCATCTCATTCATGAGAAGCAGAGATGAGAACTGATGATGATTAAGTTTATATGAGGAGAAGAATCCTTTTCCTAATTTAAACAAATCATTTTATAATGGGTTGTGAAGGAGTAAGCAAGCAAATACAAGAGGAAAAGTGAAGAGAAGAGTCTCTTCGGACCAAATGGATTGAATTTACTTTGGTATATAGTGTTTTGACAACGAAAATGATTACAAGAACGCTAGTATGCATTAACGTGGGGGTTGTTCGTTCAGTGGGCGAAGAAGATGAACATCAGCAAATGCCTCAAGGTAATTCACACAGAGAAAAACTTGCCCATTAGACAGATGGACTACCACAACACAGCAGTTCTGTAATGTAATAAGCAGTGTCTGTACACATACAAAATATATCATTGTGAAACGAGGCTCAGAGTGAAATGACGGAATGTAAGGAAGAATGTTTTACAATGATTGTGCCTAATTCATTCTTGTTGCATTTTTGCCCGTTGGGCAGTAAAATGTTTGTACAGTCACTCATGGGCAACTCATGTCCAAATTTAATCATGTGGACTGTCTGTAATAAGATGGGAAGAGAAGAGGTGCAACGCTGTTATTTTCAAAATAAATTAATTCCGCCATCATTCATGGATTTTATGATGTTGGTGACCGACCACAGCAGCTATAAAATTTGACAATGTGATAAGCTTAATGGAAATGACGATATCTGGCATTCTCGCGCCCATCTTACGCACTCACATAATGTGTCCTGTGTGTGACCTCGATGCAGCGAGTTCTAATGGACGAAAGGAGACAGCTTAAATTTTTAGTGACATGGCCATCATATTGAATAATTTACTTATAAAATTTTAATTTTGTAATTTAGCATACGGTTGTGAGAACAGGATAATGACACATTCAACGTTGGCAAATTACAATTTTTTGATTGAAAACGAGACGGAAAGAGCACACGAGTATAATGACTGAGGATAATTTTAGGCTGATGATTACTATACATAGCTCAAAGCTACAAGGCTATTAATAATCTTTATAAATGAAATTTAAATGAATAGGACACGAAAAGCTGATGACAGTTGTACCAAGAAACGGCCCATCAGAAGAGAACATATTACTAGAACATTAATAACAGCAGCAGCAACACAAAAGATTGATGAATGAAAGTGTTGATTCAATATTTAATAGTAGCATAATATGAAACAGACAGCTGTGAAAGACACGATTATAAATTAATGCAAAAATAATTAGGGTTATTATTATGCAATTTCATTGAAGTGAAATGTCATTATCATTACACACAATGCCTGACAGAATAATGTTCTGTAAAAAGGTGACTCCTCTTTCAAAACAATATCGTTCTCGACAGATTCTGAGTCATGTTCATGTTCTATTAGTTAATTTTATGCTTGTATCGTGGCAGCATTTAAATTCATACAACTATTGCATGTTACATTGAATATAAAGTATCTCACGAGTTTCTTCATAATATAGTATCGTGCTCTCGTGTCCTTCACATTGAAAAATGCTGGACTGTTTCCCCTCTTGTTTTAGAATTCGGAACAACAAGAGCTTCATGTATGTACAACATAAAAGTATCGCTTCTTCTAACAGTGTCGTCATTGTAATAATAAACAACGAAAGTGAACACAAGAACAAACAGGAACAGCCATAATCATCAACGTCAACATCATCATCATCTTAAGAAATGGTATCACGATTCTTTTCCTTCACAAGAAATTCCTTCAAATGGGTTTTGAGCATGATTACATGAAAATTTCTTGTTGTATTTTCTCTGAAATTTTTCTTTTCCTCAAAACTTAAGCGATTTGCTTGCATGTTGCTCTGCTTAACAAATATCTGTTGTTCTGGAGAAATTTCTAGTGAACGCTAAGCATTTCTTTCTTATGTGAACAAGAAGGCTCGATTTTCACTTGAACACACTTCCGTCATCATTAGCCCTGCCGCTATATTTAGTTCA
The DNA here is from genome assembly GCA_027743765.1 of Coecobrya sp. COE2. Classification (NCBI taxonomy): domain Eukaryota; kingdom Metazoa; phylum Arthropoda; class Collembola; order Entomobryomorpha; family Entomobryidae; genus Coecobrya; species Coecobrya sp. COE2. The sequence continues at coordinate 1,663 of JAHZMV010002616.1, read as the reverse complement.
CCCTACTTCTTTCTTCTCTTCATTTTTACTTTAATCCTTTTATCAATGTAATTCTGTAACACCACGTTTTTCTTCAAGGATAATATGAGTTTTGCATGTTTCTCAGTTCTCTTATTGTTAGTCATGTTTCATTCAATCAGATTGACGAATTAGTTTTCATTTTTTTCTTTTAGTTGTAGTTTTTTACTTGTAAAACATAATAGCATCACACACCACCAGCAAAGGAGGTTTTTTATATCTCGTTATCAATTTTTTTGTTGATGAAAGGAGAGACATGTACGTACTGCATTCAACACTTATTACTGGAACATTGCAAGTTGCAATACAAAATTAAATAAAAATGTCAACGTACTATTTCCATTTATTTCCCCAGTCTTACTGCTTACTTTTGACACGCGTTTAAGAAATTAATTCAAATCACCATTATCAAGAAATGAATGAGGAACGAGGAATGTATGCGCTAAGATAATGTTTGTACTGCCACTAAAACTATATTACCCGAAATTCTCTCTGCTTTCGTTTTCTATAACAGTGGCGTATAAAACAAGTTCAGTTCTACTTCTACTAAACGGAGAAAATTATACTGGTACAGAACATAAGAATGACACTTTTTCTGAAAGAAATTCTTATCCTACGGCCGAAAATCCTCCAGTCTAGTGGTTGCACACCAATATCATCATAATCACCCTCATCATATCATCCACTTATTTTTGGAGTCAGCCAGAAACTTGCATTTCAACGTCATCATGAATGATCCTATATAGGACCCATGAAAACTATAAATATGCATTTCAAAACGTTCCAACACACCAAAAGTTTGTCCAACAATAGTAGCTCTTTATTACAAGACGACGAGGAAATGGTGGCAGTACGTATCATCATTTTCATCATCAAATTTCTAATTATGATCATCCGCCACAAGCCCCTTTTGTTTCATTTTCTCTCTCCTCATTTGAATGGAACTTGTCTTCTTTTTCGTCTTCTCCGTCTTCTTAATCCTTTTAAAGCAGATGCTACGACACTCAAACATAAGCCATCATCACCGTATAGTATACTACTTAAATAAGCCAGGCCAAATAGCAGCATCTCTTTCTCACCCAGTCAGGGTAGCAATAGCAATATAAAACATAATAGCATGGTATCCCATCATAAATAAAAAGGAGGTGGAATTAATGGCATGATGAAGCATCACTATATATTATTATCTTGCCTGAGCTGCTGGTACAAGCAGCCTGCAAAGACACCACAGTATTACCATCCTTCATTCTTATCCTACTAATTTTCCTTTGGCAAATGAGAAACACATTCTCCTTCTTTAGAAAACATTTTTTTGTTTTTACTTTCTTGTGCTAACGATAGTATAGTTGTAGTTTAGGGACTTATAAACGCACGCACGCATTTATAAACTATGCGTGATCTGTTGTAAAATAAATGAAAGCAGGGAAATGAGAAGGAGCAACAACACAATAAAAAGTACTAGTCTCAAGAAGATTGAAGTAGATGCACAGTGATAATTAGTAAAACATGCCGTTTTTGTTACTGCAAATAAACTAAGTAAAATCCCCTTTACATAGTCGGTGCAGGAACCCCGCTGAAACTTTTTATCACCGATTTCGCTAAAAATTTGCAGGATAATAGATTTTGATGCGTAGAATACGAATCT
>JAHZMV010002615.1:0-31531 GCA_027743765.1 Coecobrya sp. COE2 | reverse complement strand
AAACATAGGAAATCATATGTTTTCCTATGTTTTATAAAATACAACATAAGAGCCCTTTGTCCTCGACATCTCCCATATATTCATAAACATATTTACACGAAATCTACTTTAGCTGTAATAATAAATATACTTAATGTGGTTGAGGAAGGGTGGATTTAATTCCTACCATCATAAATATAAGTCTATTTACCGACTATAAGAAGGCATATATTATAGCAGATAGAGTGACATTATTATGACCGTGGTGGGCTCTACGCTTGTATGCTAGGAATGCATTAGGAAATGACATGCTTCGCTGGGAGGCATACAATTTTTTTCCACCACCATCACCAAAATAATCATAAAAAATATTTGAAAAAAATGTTTCTATATGTTATAATATATTGACGTTTCCTCCATGTGGCCTTTGTTAATACTATTGACAGATTAGAATTAGAATGTTCGTCAGGGAGCCAGCTAACTGTCGGACTCGGGCACTCGCCATGCCTTTCCAAACGTGGTATTATAGATACATATAATAATATTGTTGTTTAGGACCCAGAAATATAATGTCCCCATACACCTATTTAGTTAAAAGATATGTTTTTATAGTGGGTACGTATATGTATGTAGGTTCTTTGCTCTCTTCGCACTTTCGCATAACAACAACAGTTGAGTAGGGAACAAGTAGTAGTTCAATTTGGAATGCACGCGGTGGTTGTGGTGGAATATCATGTCATTACAAAAAACCATTACATACTTCTCTCTCTCTCTCTCTCTCATTTGAAATTTGAACTGTTGTTGAGTGCTGGTGTGGAGAGCATTTTGTCCAGCAGCAAAATACGTAATAGCAAAAGGAACGATAACTAACCAACCACATAGAAAGTTATGAGCGACTACACTATGATTATTGACGAGAGAGCACACATTATGCAACAACGCATGTGATAGACATGATTACATCAGAGAGAAGCAGGGTTGACGACGATTCGTATAGAAAGGGTTTTCTTCAAATGCACATTACTTATTTTTTGTTGTTGCTCTCGCTGTTCGTTTTTTACTACCAGCAGCAGCCTACATCAACTCCTCTTCCCTTCAAAAGCGGAACAGTGTAGACCATGCAAATGTAATCAACCTAATCAACATGTTAGATATATGTTTAGAGATATATTACGTATTATGCCCAATGTTATGCATGCCCGTGTTAGGTAATGTATATATGCTACAAGCGTATATTATTAGCGGATATATTTTTATGAAATCATGTTTCGCAGTTTGTTGCTTTGCAACTGACTACTGTCGTGGTCGTCGTCATCGCGTCGAGGTGGACGGACAGGGACAGTTTTTTGCGTCCACTCGAGTACTACCAGTTTTTCACCAACTGAGTGAGTATTCATGTTTTGCAAGCCATCAATGAGCTTTTAGTTGAGTCCGAACTGCGTCCATGCGTGGATTATGCTATTGCATGTGGTCTTCTGGTCTGGTGACATGATTGTTGCTGCTACTGGTGTTTGTTTGGTGATGGTGCTGAAATCATTAAAATACGCTTGAAACTTGTTCAACAACTTTCTTTTTTTTCGCATTAACAATCTGATTTCTCCGTAAGCATAGGTCCTGCCATCATTGTTTCTCGTGTTGCAACTGTCACTGGTGACATTACCCTCTTCTAGTTTTTTTGTTTAGTTAGTTATGGTGTTTGACACTGTTTGGATAATTGGTGCTATTGGTGATGGTGACGGGGAGGGAGAGAGGAGGGGAGTGAAAAGTATCCTCTTCGCACAGCTACTCTTTAAACAACCTGTGTAACTTTTATAGTTCCAGTGTTTTACACTGTTTCCACTAGTGCCACTGGTTGTGGTTATGGAATCGAAGCTAGAGAGCTTCTTCAAAAAAGCCAAATTGGAATTAATCGTGTAAATCTGTGATTCGGCAGCAACAATTGTGGGATCATCATACATAATGTCGTGGCTGGAAGTGCCTCTGAAAGGGTGTGCATCTCACTTAATTCGATTTTTTCTTCAAAAAGATAAATAATTTTTATCAGGATAATCCGCACAATGGGATTTGTTTAAATCTTCGAATTGCTCAATACCATAAAAATGCATTGTCAGGGCTGTAGCATGGAAAGTTCAGAAATACCAATAATTGCAATAAAAAGCATTACTTATATATAATATGCATAACTTGTGTTTATACTTCGGATGGTCGACAAGCAAAAGGAGTGTTGCTTTTGTAGGTTAACAAGTTGTATTTTATAGTATGTGGCCAACGAATTATAGGCTAATCCCTCCAGAGACACTCGGTTCATTATTATGGTAGCAGAGAGTAAACGTTTGCGTAGCAAGGCAGCTTTCCAGTTCACTAGTTGTTAGCATGGGACTAGTGTGGTGTTTGAATGATGGCTTCACATTTTTTCCCTGTTTCCCACTGGACTTCTTGGTCAATTCTTACGAGGGCAATAACACTGTCCGTGTAATGTGCCAGATATGGAAGCAAGAGGAGGAATTACCCATCTTTCTTCCAATCCTCCAGCTAAAGCATCATTGGAATGTGATACATGCTACTTTACTTGGTAAAATATTTGTAGCGAGTGATTCGTGCCTCAACTGTATCATCATACAAGCCGTTTGGCAGCGTTTCATAGCCAAGTTTATATGCCGTGGGTATACATATATTTCCTATGATGATATCCATCTCTGCCTATCTGTCTTGTCCATCTCTGAAATATTGAGTATATCCTTCTTTCTATACATGCGTGCTACATATGTACCTACATGCATAATAAATAGCGCTACCACTTCCTTTTCACGCATTTATTATTGCCCAAGCTAGCAAAGTAGAAACTATTTGGGCTATTATTATTGAATGTGCAGCAAAAAAAAGATGTATATCCTCTACTTCATTATAATGGCTAGTTCACTTGACCAGCAGCAGAAGCAGCAACAGTAACTAGCAAACAAACTACACAATCAAATAAAACAAGTTCATTGTTCTTCTTCCTCCCGGTAAACTATAAATAAGTAGGCATACACACTTCCTACAATGAGCTTTTGCATGCAATAACTTTATTGTATGTATGTGTAGCTGCACAACACACATGGTAGCAATAAAAATGGGTAATATCCTTTTCCGAGCAATGAATAAAAAATGAAATGTACGCAAAACATGCATGCAGGCACGAATGAGCCTTAAAAATGAATAAAGAAACGGGTTCAATTCCGTTGTACCATCGTTCATGTCGGAGAAAAAAAATGCAATAGATAGATAGAAGATAGTCAGGAGTTTTTACTCAACGAGAACAACGTTGTCCTTCTTACTACCTGCCAGAAAATGGCAACAGTAGTCACGTTGCTACTGCCAGAGTGACTAGTGACTGGAAGGAAATCCTGTTACTTAACTATCCCAAAAACAACAGCAAAATTTGTTGGCAACAAAAAGAAAGCGTAAGAAAACAAGCTGTGAGTACATTTTGGCTAGAATATTTAAAGCCTTTGAGAGGTCATTCCCTTCTCACTTCTCATATTATTTTCAATCGAGTAAAATTGAATTACCAATCGTTCAATGCACACACACGCACACAGCAGGTTGAATAAAATAAATGTGTTCGAAAAGGGTAGCATGCATTTCATAATATGAAATTACTATTGTCACGTTTACTATTCTTCTTCTGTAGGCTTCATGCTTATTTCTTTAAAAAGTGTTTCATACAAACTTGCTCGTCGTACTCGTAATTAGACCAAAAAACCCAAGAATTAACGGTTGGTTGGACAAGTTAGTGCTGACTTGGAAAGCTACATATCTTTTAGCATCGATTCCATGAGGAAATTCTTGAACAAAGACGAAACTTGGATTTTGCTCATTTGCATGCTGACAACGACTCACTTTCTTTGACAGTGTCAATGAAAATAGGCAGTCATATTGAATATCAAGTAAATCAAATAGAACTGTGAACATGCATGGTAATACGAATATACATACAAGCCAACAAGTAAGAAGAAAAGGGTTATTCAAAGGAATCCTAAAAAGCGTTGGATGACGATTGTGCATATCAAGAAGGAAGGAAACGACCGAGACTAAGCCCATCATCATCGAAAATGTTGTTGATACAAACGTAAAATAAGGCATGTCTATCTATTTATAAGATAAAGGGGCAAATCAAGGGAAGGAAGTTCAAATTGTACGTGTGTAGCGCCACTACAACAACTACCACTTCTGCCTGCCATGTACGCAATTTGACTCAGTCAACCGGAGAAAGCAAAATCATCATTTTTGGCTTTCCTTTGCGAATAAAGCAGTAAAAGTACAGTGGTGGGATCTCGAGAATGTACATGGCCGCTTTTGAGAAGAGCCCTTTTTCTTTTTAGCATTAGTTATAAATGGGAGTAGTGTGTGTGTTGAATCAGTGATAAGGGGACAATAGTCAAACATATTGAGGTATTTTGTACCTTCAAGTGTACATACATACAAAATACACACACTCACATAAACATACAGACAGCTTTCCTTGACTTTTCATATCGGTTTAAGTAGTAGAAGTGCACAGGATAAAGGAAAGGCACTGGTGTTGGTTTCTCTGGTGAGAATGTCGTGTTTACTAAGGGTTTTCTCTTGGAACAACATCCCATGACTACTTACTTACTTCTATGAGCATGTTCACATCACATACTTTCACAAGTCATGTTCACATTTATAGATGGCTATGACGATGATGATGATGGTACTTATCTGTGTCTCCTTTTTATGTATTTTGTCTACAGGACATCCCTATTCATCATTACGAGTGCCCTATATTGCAAACTCGCAGTGATTGTTTGTTTGGCATTCCTTCTCTCTGAAGTGATCACCCTCAATGTTCCCCTCTACTTCTTTGAGGTAAGTTTGTGTGTTTGTTTTCATTTTCTCCAAGTATTTGAATAGGTCGCAGCAGTACCATATAAATATTATTTTATTTAATGTTTGTATTTCAAGTTAGCAGCAAGTAACAATAATAATATGAGTGTTTGCAAAATACGAAGCCATTGCCAAGTTATCGATTTAGCAGTCAGTTCCGTGAAATAACACATTATTTTGCTGGGATTTACATTGAACAAAAGACCTCTTTAGGTCTTCATATGGGGTAAGTAATTTTAATGGAAGATGTATACAGATTACTTCGCAGACAGGAAAACAAGTGTCAATTTGTAAAAGTGACAGAGAGGCGCTGTTGTTAAGGATGCATTAATCAGCTTTTATTAACTCGATTAAGGATTTTGCCTCTTCAAAAGACTTATTTACTACGATGCCGATGTACATTAGGTTTGCATGTGGGTGTACACACTCAAGTAAGCGTACAAAATATAATTATGAGTGCTTTCTTGCATCATGTATAAGATGGCCAGAGAAACCATGGAGACACTAAAAGGATGAAAGACTACTTGTGAATATTTTTAACTTGTGTAACATTCGGTGCATCAACTGTGTTCGTGTTGTGTCTGGTGCCGCTATATATAGCATACGGTACACATAACACCATTCCATGATGATCCTTGTTTGATGCGGTATCTTTTTTTGTTTGCCACACTTTCCTTTAGATTCTTCTTGTGTCATTTCGTGTCATCTTCATTATTATTAAGTAAGTAGCACTACGAACACGAGTGGTGGCGATGATGATGACGCTACCTCTTGTAAGGCTATGGAGAACCAATTGCTCCTAATGATTCTCACTTAATGAAACATGCTCAAGTTGGAAATTGTCATACATTTTTATATGAGGAAGATGATGTAAATATTCTTTCGAAGAAGGTGGAAGAAGATAGGGAAAAATTACACTTTGAAGTTTCAACATGATCGTGATACATTGATAGCATCGTTTTAGGCGAAAAAAATCAAAGGAAAGCATATTGACATTTAATGAATAGGTTGTTTGAACGTGTTCGTTATTAATGTACCTCAAAGTGTAAGTTTATCAAGGAGAGAAAAATGGTAGTATGGTTATATATTAAGGCATCATTTTGGAATTTCAATATTAAGGATAGAGATAGTCTTTTTAAAATGATTTTTTAAAGAAATTCTCTTCCTTTTAGGTAAACTCCTACTCAGGAGACTGGAGAGAGGAGGTCAATGCTCTGATCAATTTCCCTAGTATAAAGAATATTTAAAGTCTATTCGGTCTAGCTTTAAAGCTTGGAAACTTTTTCAATCAATATAATATAATATTATGTATCATCTTAGAGCACTGTTTACACATTGTGTAATACGTATTCTAACATAATGCATTATTTCTGCACTGCCGTCATTTTAAATTAATTTACTTCAAGTTAAGTCTCTCGTAATTTTGTAAAGGGTGAAAAAGTACACAACTTCAAGGAAAAAAGATTTATTTGCTTTCTAGGAGATAGGAACGATGTCGGGCGAACAAGGGAGTACTTCGTAGCCACGTTCACAGGCTTGTTCCAAACCAACAACGAAAAAAAGATTGCAAACACTTCATATTACTCGGTTTACTTGCTGCTACTACTACTACTTTTCTTGTTAACTGTACACATATTTACAGTGTAGTTGTGCAAAAGTATCATGTTATAAGCTTGTTCACATTTTCTAATTCGATTTTTTTCTTTTTTCTCCTTTCTACCGTCATCTTGGCTTTTTTTGCCGCTGGAAAATTGAACCTGATCTCTTACCAAAAAAATATATGTACAAAATATATTTCTGGTCGTGTCTGCTCGTCGTGAACAACTCCCATTTTGTCTGCTCTACACTCTGCTGCCCTGATGTTGACAATTTTTGTGGGAACCACCAGGTTATCTTCACCTACTTGTATGGAGGAAGTATTCTCTTTTTCCTCTATGTGTTCTGCTACCTGCTCCATGACTCGTCTCAAAAGAAAAGGCAAAGAAACAAGGAGAAAAAGGACAAGGAAGCCAAAAAGGATGAGGAAGTTGCTACGGATGCTGCTGCCAGCAAGTCGGGTGAAAGGAAACAGTCATTTCTTCAAGTAAGCTCTTTTTCCTTTTAACATCGTCATATGCATTTTTCATATTTGCAAATCATTTTCATCGCTTTTCTTGGAGATGTTCATGTCATGGCGACCATCACCAGAATCACAATCATGACGATGATGATCAACATCGTCATACAGTAGTCGTTAAGGTTAGATAACGTCGTAACATTTACAAGGTGGTATGAACTTTAATGATGTTATCGCGTCCGTCCGTCTGCCCGTCTATCTGTGTATGAGCAGCAAGCCGGTCAACCTGCAAATTTAGTGTTCAAGTAGTTACCGCTTAAATTATACAGAGATCATGACACTTCATTTTTGGTATCGTAACACCGAATGATGACCCTCCGTAAGACTTTATGATTTAAGAGTTGATCATCATAAAAGCAGCAATGATTTTATTATGATATATAATCATTCTTCCGGTAGTTTGCTATTTTATGGCATAAATTATAGTTGGTTATGTATTCATATATACAATATAATACTTTTGCTAATATGAACGTTTTCCTTTTAGAACGAGAGAAGTACTCGACATGTGTTAGAAATGCGATAAAAATGAGTTCTTCTCCAGAAACATGACTCGGTTCACTGGTTTCAAAGGCAAATTATATTATATCTGCAAATACTAACGTCTTACGTTCCTTCAGAAAGCGGTTTCGTAAAATGATAGCAGTTCAAACGAAAAAAAAGGGAATAGTACCTAAACTAGAAACCTCGAAATTCCACTTTAAGGATGGTTGGTAGTTTTACGCACAGCAGTGCAACGGGAATTTTTAACATGAAAAAAAATCCAGCCAGACTTTCTCTACCATGAGATTTTTATATCTATAAAAATGCACAGCAGATACACTTGTATTACTGCCTCTCCTGCTTCCTTTGGAGAAGGCATTCACTAATTTATCAATATCCCGTTGAGGCAGTATACGACAAATAATGGTACTTTCTCCAGAACCAGAACCTCATTCAGTTTTATGAAAATAGTGGAATAAAAGAAACAAAAACCGAGCTTTTCCCTTAAGGAAAACCGATACGTTTTTACTATAAAAGCTAGGAAAAAAGGGTTTTGAGCACTTGCTTGCCACAAGCAGTGCGTTCTGTGCTATATTATTTTTATTTTTATGTGCTACGTGCCTAGCGTGAATAATTAACCATCAAAATGGTATGAAGGAATTAATAGCACGAAACAGTCTGTTGTGTTTCCAACGTGTTTGATTTGCCAGATCAAAAGTATGATGTCTAAGAAGTAAATTGTAGGATAGTTAGATGAAATAACGACTATTCTTTTTACATTTTTAGTAGCGAAAAGTTGAAGTTGAAATTAGTCTTTATTTCCCCCCCCCCCCCTAAAATGTACACTTTACATTTCGAAATGAGATTACATGTGTACTTAGGTATATATAAATTGCAATGAATTTATGTCTACCATTTTATGACCTTTATTTAATCCCTTCAGGCCAGCTTGTCAATATCTATTCTCCTGTCACTTACTATGTTCTTCTTGCTGCTAGCAGAAATTATTCCCCCAACAAGTCTTGTTGTGCCCCTGCCCCCTTCACCCTTTGTGTGTCACTAAAACGAATGAATAAAAAGGACATTATGTTTTTCGCTTGTTTTTCCACATAAAAGCTGCAAAGAATGCAAACTAAACAATATATACTATTACGCAATTTATCAATTTCTTTGAAATTTCCCCTTTGATTTTCCGTTTGTTGTGGTAAAAGCTTAGATTATAGTTTGTTGCTCAACAGTTTGTTTTCCCTACAATGTGGTAGTGCTTAAAAGTAATTTTGTGTAATTTATATACCTCTATATTTCAACACATTTTCAGATTAAGTGAATATAAAAGGTCAAAAGAATCAAAGACATCGCACTGTGTTGTAGCAGGCTTTTTTCTATTTATCAAATTCTAGGAAATGAAAAAGTTTTGGTTTCAAAACTGTAGTGGGACGATGATGAGAGTGAAAGGAAAGTTTGTTTTTTTCTCGTTTATGAATCTACATGGATATACTGAATATGCACTTTGTTAGAAAAGCACTTGTACATATTTAACTATTTACAAGTTTTTGTCAGGTTGATTTTTATATTTAAAATGTTGTGGTAATACTAGTGTGATATAGTGTGTATATCTCTCTCTCTCCCCACTTTCAAAAGAATTACATAAGAGAGAGAAAAAACCTTTTCGGGATAAGTAATCTTTTTTTCGCATTTTTTTCTTTAGAGAAAATGTAAATATCTACCTAACTTGCACAATGGAAATGTACACAGTATTGTATTCGGGTATGCATATGTATGAATGCATAATAATGTTGTAGGATGATGATGGAAGTACACATCTTTCTCTTCCACTACCATGTCATGTTGGGCATGGTTGAGCCACATATATTATTATTTTTATCCCCTGTTTGCTCTTTTCCTCAAGAATAATCTTCACGGAATGAAATGAGAGAAGCGCAGCGTTTGCTACCGCTGCTGCTGCTGTTGGAAGATTAATTTTTAAGACAGATGCAGATGGAGTGTAGTAGCGACTCACGTTTCAAGGGGTTAGACATGAAAGAACCTAAAAAAAGAGATCCTTTTCACTCACCATGTAAAACAAGTTGTGTATCATGTCGAGTAAATGTCTTTCTCTTCTCAGTTTTTTTTATCCTGCAAATGTGTACTATAAATAGGCACTTGGTTATGGAATTTCTTCTTCTGCACGTTTTCTTAATATTTGATGATTTCCACCAACAACCACCACCACCACCGTCGCTAGTTCTTCTCCTGTCGTTATTTTTGTAAGAGAAAGTAAAACGTGAGAAGGGTTGGACGGATTGGATATAAAATTTCAGTCTTTCTATTTCTCTCAGAGTTTCTCTTTGCCTTTTCACTTTCTCCTTTTTATTTCCCTGCCACAAAACTCTGACATGTCTTTTCACTTTCCTCAAAAGAATGTGCCTTAAACGTTATTTCATAGATGATATGATGATGATGAGGATGACGAAGATGAATGAATGAATGCTAAACGAAATGTAGAGATGCCATGATGCCGTACTTGTTAGTTTTTTCACACAAGTCGATCTGATTTTTTTATACTTTCGCATTTACGTAGACACCACTATATACTGTGTTTACACTGCATGTAGGAAAAAATACTTGTATAACTTTGCATTATTCTTCCGAATTGCGAAATGGAAGGTCCTTTACCTGTTTTTTTTGGTTTGTTGACTTTTGGTAGTTGGTTTGATTGAATGAAGTCATTTATTTTTTCTCATTTTCCTTTAGACGATGGTATGTATTGTTATTTTAAATCATCTTGTAACTGGTATGCTGGATAAAGTCGTTAAGTATTTTGCAAGTATATATATAAATCTCCATAATAATATAGTAGTTCGTAGTGAGTAATATTTTATTATTATTATATATTTTTACCAATTCTTTATACTGTATTGTATGCTCTTCTACCGTTCTTCTTGTAGGAAGGTCGTCACAAAGGCAAGTATGAATTAGCCGAGCGAGAAAGACTAGATCCAATCTTGCCAAGTGAGGTTTGTACCCTGATTTTTATTGATTTTCTTTTCATTTTTATTTCATTTTTTACCACTGTTTTCACCATATTTGTTTAACTTTTTATCTGATGATGTGTTCATTAGTGTATGTATGTATGTATGTACAAAATATATATTTTATGCGCGTACTTTAACTGCTTTACTCAAACTATGCCTTACGACTATAAAAAAAATCTTGCTTATCAGATCTCATTTGTCGCTAACAAGCTACTACTACTACTACTTCTAACCTTATATGCTAGACTAATAAATACCCTTCTGATGTAACTTCCGTTTTGGCTTGCGAGCTTAATTACTCTGCAGATTTCAACTTTCTTCTTGAATGCAGATTCTCCTAGTTGGTATATTAAACAGTAACGATAATAAAAGTGTCATTGGCATTAATTTCCTAAAATTTATAGATCATAATAGCCAAATTGTAAGTTACAAGGCATGCTGATTAGGCTATACGAAAAATATTGTTCGTCGGTAAACTTTTTTTTTCACCAGCTTTGTTCTACCGTACTAAGCAGTTTAACATATTTAAAGAGGCTGAGTGAGTACCAAAAGCATTTTGCTTTGTGATTGCTGCTTTGTGCCTTTCTGTGCTCACTTCACCGTAAAAGATATCGTCTCAATATAGGTAGTAATTCCATGTCATTCTGTTATATATAATATATACATAGTCAATTTTCAGTCTAAACTTCTTTTATTTTTCCCTGCTGCTTCAAAAAAAAGCTTTATTTCTTTCGCAAATATTATCATCGGGGGATACATAGTTTGGAGCAATGTTTATGCTGACAGTTGCATTATATCTGTAGTAGCCGAAACTGAACGATTAAACTTTTCTCTTTCAGTCAGTGAAGACAAGCACTACAGACGAAAAAACAAAGTTGCGAACGAACGATTTTCGTGTTTTCCAGAGTAAAAGGAAACTGGCGTAGATGTGAAATGAATCCATAAAATTTACCTACTGAAGAGAAAGTAGTGTTGACGTGACATCCCTTCCAATTTCTCATAACTTTTCCATCCAAAAAAATAAAGATTAAACAAGAATACTTTTGCAATATGGGATAAATCCCCCATCATGTGACTCCATTTGTATTTCCAAGAGTACAAAATATCCTTGCAAATTTGTTTAAATTCCAATTTATCATGTAGATTTAGCAAGCTGACATTTTTTTATATGTTGGGAGACCACTACAGATACATGCGCTTATAACTCATCACTGAATTGCCAATCCATCAACAAAATTGTATCGTTTTTTTGTCATTTCTCTGCTTGTACAAAATTCGACTACAATATCATTTAAATTTTACTCGCTAGCAACATGAAATCCTATACTGCTGTTGCATGAAAAAAAGTTCCATTTCCATAATGCATGGAACTATTTTTAGCGCTATATTACATCCAACTTCCCCCATTTCTCTGAACTTTTTGTCGTTTATTTACAGAAAGAGAAGAATGCGCAATTATTATTGTTTGATGTTTGCCCTTCCACAGTTTTTTGATGGTATCCGATATAATACGCACGCTACTTTGTACGAGATTCATACAATGTCAGCTTCATCTTGATTACATCCGTATTACGTATCGTATTATTGTGGTAAATGGGAAACCATAATATCTATAAATAATATATATTTGGTTTCGACATGCTATTTCCTACATTTTCCCGAGTTTTATTTTTTTCCGTCTATGATCTCTCTCGGAAAGAATTGTTCGAGAGATGAAGAAGAAGAAGTAGACGAAAAAGCGGGCGTTTGTCTGTGCGCAATCTGCCATGTCAATTTCATGTCATAGTCATCTCTTTCTTTCTTTCTTCTCGATTTTCATCCTTTTTCTTTTCCCATTTCGTTCTCATTGCCAATCCTATCATATGACTCTTCTGTGTCAGACAAGGAATCTAATATCTAATATAATATGACCACTGAAGGATAAAGACAAGTCCCTTGTTGTACTGCTGGGATAACAAAGTAGCTTTCTCTCTATGCTTGTTTGTAAATAAATAAAGCAACTAAGTATAAAAGTAACGAAAGAGAAACGCCTTGATGCTTGCTACTTTCACCTTTTACTCTTTTGACATTTCCCAGCTTCTGTCTCTAGAAACTGTCATACATGTTCTCTAGCTCACATCCCAGTTGATTCTTCCTACTCTGATGATGGAAGTTGGCTGGTTGTTTTGTGGATTAATGTATTAATGTAACACTTCATGACTTGGGATAATAAAAACCATTTTTCCAGTCATTTCTTCAACTTTCACTATCACTCATGATCAGCAATAGAAACTTGTGACGGTGTGAATACAGTCTCCAAGTCTCTATGTAATTAGCAGTTTCCAGATTTAAAACATTGTCGCGCTCTATGCCCATTTACAAAACTTAAAGCTGCAATAATGATTCTTGTCAGTTCCTAATTAGTAGCGTATAGTGTGTGTACTTGGATAAAAACTAGAGGCTTAATTAAAGCCTCCAGTCGGCATCCTAAGCCAAAAAAAACGACTTGGTTGAAAATGGCGTATAAAAGGATTCTGAAAAAGCCTGTCTCCATGAATTTAAACTGGTTTACCAAAGCCGTGTGGCTACCGATAAAACCTTTTTAACAATCTTGATATATATATTTTTTATCTTCATGACGTCATTTAGCAGCCTGTCGTTGTGTACACATGCGGAGACTTTTTTGTATAAATAATTAATACTATTCTGCTTTCAATTCTGCACACTTTTTATTGTGCTATATACCTGTAATATATTAAGCTCATATAGAGATGTATTCTTGGAAGGCGTACTACAAATCTTGTTCTTTTGAATAGATTTTCCAAAGAAAAATGTCGGAAAGAATAATTATTTTCCCTTTTGTATGTTTCCGCAGAGCATGCTAAAAGGAGTGAGGAAGGGGAGTGACGCAAAAGATGTGAATCTGAATGACGGATCTGGAGAGGCAGAATCAACGGCTGCTCAACCACCTTCACAAGGCCAAGAAAAACCTGCTGCGGAGTCGGCCACAACGTCTGCCAAAGAGAGCCAAAAACCCAAGACGAGCCAAAGTGACACTGCCCATGGATCCTTTTTCCTCCGAATGGGAACACTTGGTAAGTTCAGTTGTACATCAGCCAGAAAAACAAGAATGCCACAGCAGAATATTTTGAACGTCTGCTGCTCTTGTTATTACTATTATTGTTGTTGTTGCTGTTGTTAGCGTAGAGTAGCAAGTAGAGTGGAATATGCCGAGAGAAAAGAGTGAAAAGGAACTCATGCTTTTTTGACTACCAAGTTGAGGATAGTTTGAGGGAGATGGGAATTCATGCAAAAAAAGGAAGAAAGCATGAGCAGCATTTTGTGGTGAAAGTATAGACATGATGGTGAGGATGATGATGATGGCGGCGGCGTTGGTGTTGGCTGCTGCCTCTTTCTCGCAGCTCTCTGTACGCACATCACCGAACTCTTTGCTTTTTCCGTCTTCATCCAAGCATACTCCCGACTTTTACTACTATTATCCTTATGCATTATTATTATTACTGTCATGATAGACGCGAAAGAGAATAGAATTATACTCTAGGTATAAATATGATTATTATCTTACTCCTATTATTATTATTTTGTATTATCACAACGCGATTCTGGGCTTCCACAAGGACCGCCGCACCGCAATTCTTGCCTTCATGTTATTATGATTATTTAAAAATTTACGGAGATGCTTTCCCTATCTTCACTCCTGCTGCAAGAGAAAGCAGCAGTCTTCGTCATGGATCGTTCCCTTTGTGGAATATGTAATGTGAAATATGAAATATGAATATAAGCTGGGCTATGATTATTACGCGTTGTTTAATGTAAGCAAGAAAACGGCAAGTGAAAGGATGCCTCAAAAGAGAAGCTAGTCTTTTAGGAAGGATTGGATTCCAAAAGTGTACATATTATTTTGTATTTTACTTTACCTTATAATATTATGAGCGTATTAAAGTAGACTGTTATGGAACACACAATATTATGCACGCATGAATCCAGTATATTTTTCAAAAGATATTCAATGTCGTAAATACATTTGTACGACCAGGAAAGCAATTATCATTAAATGTTTGGTTGGATAATCCGCAGTCCTATTAATTTCATTCTCTTTTTAGAGCTTCGTAAAGATTAGAAATGCAAGGAAGATGGGATTCTGCTATTGTGCTGGTTTTTATTGCAATGCAAATGACCATGATGGGATTTTTTTAGAGTTTTGTAGAAAAAGGCAGATATTATAAAAGGGATGGTCAATAGAGTTATCATTTAAAACGATTAAAACGGTTATTGTCCTTAATATGAAATATAAAAGTGATAACAGGATAGGATGTTAGTAAGGGAAATACTACACAGGTTTAATAATAAGTATGCTCCACACAGGAAAAATTACTTTTTTATGTGCACTTTCAGAGTTGTTATTGACGATGCAAACTGAGGAAAATGATGAAGCAGTCAAAATATTATAAAATATGTTAATGCATTCTGTGATGGTCTTTTCTTAATTCTAGCTGAGGATCCACAAATTCAAGATCATTGCACGATTTGGATTGATGCACGTCGTGGCAACAAATTTGTGCGTGTGGATAAGGATCTTGGTTCGAGAGTGCTTCAAGGAAATCACTAAGCATACCAATGGGTACTCGGAAGATTACATGATCAAGGGTAAGAAATTGGTCCCGAAAAAAAACATTCCACTCTAAATTGTTCGAATAAAGCACTAAATTTGTAATACTTGTGACAGTGAAAGATGCAGTAATCTGTATAAATACCAGAAAATGCAATAATCTCTAAATCTTTACAAAGTTCAAGCGCAGATGAACACAACGACATTGTCTATTTCAGAGGGAAACCGTTTGATAGACGCAAGGCTGGGATTCTGGAATCGATCGGCAACAACAACCATCTCTCCAGACCTGGACAACATGAATTCCTACAACAGCATGAGCAACAACAACTACGGAATGGGAATGAGCGGTGGTGGGATCGGCTTGGCAAGATCCCCAAGTCCTTCTCCCGCACCGAAAACTTTTGACACCGGCACCCCCTTGTCAGTGAATGTCACTTGCGAGAGGTTTTTGTACATGGGAACCATTGTAAATGATGCTGCCCCGTATTTATTCCCTGTTGTCATTGAGTACAGCTTGATTGCGGCTGCAGTTGTCTTCATCATTTGGAGGAATATTGGTCGCAGCATGCCAAACAAGGGGTAAATTTTGTTGACTTTATATGGAAGAATGCAAAATAGTGTGATGGTGCTGGTGGTAATGATCAGCATGGGATGAGAGAAAGTTTCGACTGGAAATTTTCTCTCTCCTTTTTGCCGCAAGTTTTTATTCTCGTTCAATTGTCTGTATGTATGGTTATCCCAGTACCCTTTTTGGTATTTAACTCATGCGAATGAGAAAGTTTTTTGTCTGTGTGTGAGTGCAACTTTTCATGCCACTGACTAGTTCGTTAACTCTCTCATGGTTGATTCTCATTCTCGTTGGTTGGTTGTTATGTAGGGATGCCTCCAGGAATAACGAAGAAGGTGAAGAAAGTCAGCAAGAATGGGAGATGGGAACGGATTCTTACAGTCGGTACACTGCTGGAGGGCCGGAGGGAAGTGCAGCTCCAACTGGCCCAGTCGACTGTGTTGGAGCAAGCAAAGGACTTTTCTGTGGACTTCTCTTGTTGGTTACGGCTCTAATCTGTCTCATTCTCTTCTTTGTTCTCATCGCCAGAGAAAAATTCAAGTGGTTGGCAATTTATCTGGCTGACTGCTCTCACGCAGGGCTTCTCCTCCTTTCATTCTTGGCTACTCTAATCGGATTCATAAGGTAAGCTAACGTTACCACCATACTACCATGTTGCTTACTTCTTTCTTTTCCTTCTCTCTTGGTTTGTTATACACACTTTTAGCGGCGTGTAAATGGAAATGTTGTAATGTAATAAAATGGAAGTAGGTAGACAAACTTTTTGCTAACGATGTAAGATTTTTTTTCGCGTTGATCCGGCTCAGCAGTTCGTGTTGAAAATGCAGATATCTCGAGGATTACCATGTAAAGCGATAATGCATAAATGTGTTTGGTTCTCGTTCCTTCTTTTTTACAGAGTGAGGCGACTCAGATTTCATGGAGATCATGGAAGTCCCTTGCGGGACATTTTGCTCCGTGTGTCTGTTCTCGGAGTGTTCGCTTATGCTCTCTTCAGCTTGATCTCAGGAACGGTTCTTGGTCTCTCTTTGGATATTCCTGCTCTCTTGGTGGCAGGAACTGCGGCCCTTGTCATCCTCCAGGTTTGTCATTGTCAATCTTTTCCCTAATTTTACAACAACATTGGTTACCACCGCGAGATTTATATACCCACTTACCGTATATACCGGTATATCTCAAGTAGGACTTTCAGCGCGACAAATTTAGTGAAATATATAGATGCAGTTAAAAATAGGCTTGCTCAACGTTTTCATCCTTTATTTCAATGACAAAATCGGAGCTCCTGTTTATTTATCATTTAGGCACTATCATCAACCTATAATCTTATTTAGGCCCCTCCAAAAAAGGCATCAACAACGGCCTTTCATTTATAAATTCTACAGAGAATTGTCAGACTTATGCAAACAAATGCTAATTACTTGGAAATCCTTTTTTCTTTCATATTCGCACACTCTCTAACCAACCCCATCGTCATCATCGTACAAACACAAAACTCACAGATTATCATCCAAATGCTGTTCATCTCGGATGTGGGACGTCGCCGTATTCATCTCCCAGAACATACCAGGACAAAACCAGGTCGTCAGATTGTTACCCTTCTACTGATAACAAACTTGACCATGTGGGCAATCATCACTCTGGAAATTCCAAAAGTGGAAAAGGACCCTGTGCAACTGAGCTTCTTCGGAACAGTCCCATGGATTCTCGTGCAGCGTTTCTGCCTCCCACTTTACATTTTCCACAGATTCTTCTCTGCCGTCACACTCGCAGAAATCTGGAAAAACTCTTACACTCTTAAGTATATCCCAGTTGCGACTGGCCCATAAATATTTTATAGTTTTACCACCGTCATCATTTCCTTTCTCTTCCTCCAAAAAATAATATCCACCACTACATCATGTCTCTATATTATACAACAGAAGAAATACTACAAAACTGGAATACATACATTACACAAGTACAATCTTATCATCTTTACAGTCATGTAGTTAAATAAGAGAGGGGAATAAAAACCCAAATCATTAAATTCCAAAAAAAAATCAAAAAATTGGGTGTAAAAATATTGACAGAATATAAAATATAAAAAAAGGGTCTCTACAAGTCAACCAAAACACTGTACAAAAAAAAGCTTTTTACGACAAACAAAGGAAATTGCTATACAGCTAAAAAGAAAGTTAACATTTGTTTTTTTGTACATAAATGTTACAGCTCTACGTTGTTCGAAAGCAGCTTTTTTTACGAAAACAAAATGCTGCTGACCATGCATTTCTCTTACACAAATCATGCTGCTGCATATTATGTATATGCTCCTGTAATAAAAATGGTTGGATTTCACAGTATGAAAATATTTGATAAATACCTATGCAATTCTTGTTGCTTTTTTTGTGAAAAGTGAAAGGACACAATTTTGAAGATGCTCATCTAGATGGAAGGACTTTTTAGATTGCTATACAAAAAAAATAACCATTATGATTAAACTATATATTTAAACGTTTGCTTGTTGTAGGAAGCATGAGTATGATTATTATTAACAAAAAAACAGATATTATGATTATTATTATTATTAAATATTGATGACGATTTCTCTATTATTATAGACCTGTTGATCGGTATTTTGATAGATGGCAAGTACTTCTCATTATTGTAATTATAACAAAAATATTTAATATAATTATTATTATGATTATATATATTTGGAATATGATGATATACAAACGTATCTGTGCGTGTATTCATATTGGAATCTTGGTAGTCATACAAAATTATTACTCAAAAAAACAAAAATTATCCATACAAAACAGCGTTGTGTTAAGTCTTGTTCAATTTTACGACGACCACAATCCAAAAACTCATACGGTATATATAAAAATATGTGCGAATTTAGGTGAAGATGATACAAGGAATAGACAACTAGATAATAATAATAAGTTACCAGAAAAAAATGTAGGTCAACAGATATATGTTTAGGCTAACTGTAGGTGGGATTATCTTTACATAAATTCCCAAAATGAATGGGTATTGAACAGGCTGGTTTTTTATAGAATTAGATAAGCATATTTAATTGTTGTGAAGTCGTCAGAAGCAGATTTTTTTTAATGAGAGAAAAAAACCAACAACATAATTTCCTCCAGTTTAAATATAAAAATTTAAACTCTTTCTTCTGGGGTTTGAAATTGAAAAATGCGATAATAATATTATTACAATGTGTGTGTATTGAAGAAATAAAAAAACATGTATGTGCAACGTGTGAGCTTGTCTGTCCGCGTTTTTCCAGCAATTAATAAGCAACCAAAAAAATTAATAACGTAAAAACATTATAAAAAAAACCACTCATAATACTTTCTTACGTGCAAACCACTAAAAATATTGTGAAACCAATCAAATGAAAAAAAAATGAATGAAAATCATTTTTTTAGAACACAAATCATTTAAACTAAACATTTGGTGTAATAAAAAGAAAACCTAGAAGAAAAAACCATACAAAAGGCAGTTCATTAAAGTATAAAGAAAAAAAGAAATTAAAATTGTATTACTGTAATTACTCTACAAACAAACAAAAAAACCTTCAAAACAAAAACAACATCTTTCGAATCGATGATACTCATTTTGCAGTGTTCTCTCTATCCTTATCATCAATTATTACATACATTACATAATATTATACCAAATTAATACAAAATTGAATCTCAAAAAACAATATCCTGTTTCTGACAACGCTTCACAGAGAAAAATAAAAACCAAACTACTTTACCTCTAAGGGAAAATAATTACAAAAAAAACCGAGAATCGTTTTAACCACAGAGGAGAAAAAAACTTAAATCTTTCATACAAAGAGAGTATAATATTTGCAACGTTGTTACTACTGCTATTCTACCGTTTGTACATAGAAAAACTTTTCACTGTTTATATATATATACGACAAGAAAGAAAAAATGATGCATCAAATATAGCACAGGTAAAATAAAATTTACTATAATTAACTCTACAACTTCTACTTCATGTTACAGGACTGCTGAGAAACAAACTGCATTTTTTTAAAAGCTAAAAAATACCTATACATATAACCTATTACAATACAAATTGAAATTTTAAAGAAAATGTTCGACAAGCCATACAACAACAACAAGAAAGAATACTACTTAAAAATATATACAGTGATTTTCCAGAAAACATTAAAAATAATATGCAACAAAATGTGTCAAGGCTCATTGTTAGTTCATTGTGAATTTTTACAAAAAAACAGTAAAGTAATTATATTGTATACAAAAAAACAGTGTGTAAAAAACAATTCATACGGTTATATAGTTGTGTATGATGTGCATGTTCTCTTAAAATAGATATAGGTTTAATTGTCTTAGGCTCAAGATTCTACTACTACAACAACAACAAGCTATTCATTTGATACATATTATACTACTATAATCCATCATTCATACATAAATAGACCCACTGATTTTTTACATTTTTACATTTTTGATTACAAAAACAAAATTATGAGTAATGATAATTTTCCAAAGATTTTGGGATTTGGCACAAAAAAGAGTAAAAGCAATTGCAGTTTAGAGAAAGTAGAGTGTAAAGTAGTGGCTATTATAAAGGTAATATGAGGATATAAAAAAGGATTTTAGTAAGCTCAGCACATTTGTTATCATTATTTTTTATGCATCTTCTCTCAAAAAAACAAACCAATTAAATTTATGGAAGTGTTTTCGTATACAAAAACCTAATATATATTTAACACACTCATGATAAGATTTACATGTCTTTAGGTGATAAGGTTTTAGTAAGGTACGCATCTCATTCAGTACACAATTTTGTTAGGTTACCGAAACATTGTTCGGGAAAAAATATGAAATTAAGGCTTTATCGCTATTTCCATGAAAATGCGATTGGTTTTGCGTGTATATGAATAGTGATGACAAGAATGTCATGTATAGTGTGCTTTTGGGTCAGTTTTTTATAGAAGGACGCGATAAAACAAGCAAACGTGTTCAAAATTCCGTGAAATTTATAAGAAAATCAGCTAACTTGACTACACAAATTACTGAGAATATAGCATGAAGGGATTGCACGGGTTATCCAAGAAAATATAAAATGGCAGGTTTACTCGCCATCAACTGTCACCATTTAAATTATAGCATTTTCAAATCATTGCCTGTCGTTTAATTTCTGTCTTTCGACAAGCAGATTATACTATAGTACCGTAAGGATTTTGTAAGAAAAAAAGGATCAAAACACACAGAAAGTTCAAGAGCATTCCAATTTTAATTGATGATAATGGGATGGGTGATGATGCCCATGATTCAAGGATCATTTTTTATATTATGAATTTTCGTCTCAGACTGTACACACCTGCTACATATATTGTTATATTAATTATGACATACTATAATTATTACGATAACCGTCTTTGTTGTAATGAACACTACCATAGCGATTTTACGTAGTTAATTAAGTAATATTTAAACTTTGTGTTTACACTGCAATTTAAATGACTAATGCTGAACTGCTTTTGTGAATAGAAAGAAAAATTTAAAACTAGTAAGTTATATGCATAAAAAAGCATGTCATGTAAATGGTTTCGATATTAGTTACCAATTACACAAAAGATACTAAAAAATTATATCTGTTGAAGGCAGTGTTCATATTATTATTATTGTAATTATATGTATTACAACAGAGGGAATGGATGATTTTTAATGGAAGGTCAAATGTCAATATTAGAAATAAACTGCTGGCAAAGTCAAGGTGATGAATTATTATTATTTAGGTTGTTACATGACGCGTAAAGGGTAAGGATGGGCTAACTAAAAAAGGAACAACGCACTCCCCAACTTTTAATGAAAAATGAAATAAAAAGCAAAAGTTCTAGTCCTAGTTATTTTAAAGTGTTGTTATTAGTGTTATTTAATGTCACATAATAAAAAATCTACTGCTTTTCAATATTTTATTTATTGTAGCTATCTGATAGAAAACTATACTATTGTTATATATTGTATTATATTCAATACAAGAGTCGTTTTTATGTAAATAATGATTTGATATGAGTACATAGTTCCATTAATTATATTAAGTTGAAAGAATAGAGTTATCTCCCGACTAGCTTAACAAGTCGGCGTACGTTTACTAAAATGTTGCACAAGTACACACATGGCTTTGTTTAAAGAAATTTTTAGAGAGAAGTTAAATACTTAAGTGTCATTTATACTCCTACTAACTACATTTAACACACACCATGAATGTATTATTAATGTTTGCATTATTGCTGATCATGCTATATGATTGATAAAAACTGTAAATGTTCAACCAACCGAGAAAGCAGCAAAGAAAAAAGTGTGTAAAGTGCGAGTCATGTTAAATAAGCTGATGATAATGATGACACAAGGATTTATAATGATTATTATTATGTATTATTATTACAATTTACTAGGTAAGTATGGATATAAGTATGGAGAATGCATTTACACAGTTTGTAGAGTCTCTGTTGAAATTGCATTTTTTGTAAAAGTTTATTGCAAAAACTTCAGCAGGCTATAATTAATCTAGAGTTAATTTCAAGGTTTAAATGTGACCGTTAAAAAAACGAAACGTGCAGGAACGAAAACTAATGATGAAAAAATATGTGAATAAAAATTATTAATTTGCGCTAATGAATTTGTGCATCTTGTAATATATATTATAGTAATTTTACGATATGCATACCAATATGCTATAATAATAATAATAATAATATAGTAATGTAATCAAATATAATTATTGTTGTAAATAATTTATTACTAAACAGACGTGAATATTATATCTACAGTAATATATACACAATATAAATATATATATGTCCCGTTGAAAAATAAGTAGATGTTGTTTACATTTTAATAATTGTTTATTATTACTATCACCTAAGATATATAAATAAGATACATCAAAAAAATTGACAATGCATTTTAGACTTTTTGAAAATACAATAGGCGACATTAGCAGGCTTGTTGCTACAACTTAATATCTCATTCAAAACTTGTTCTACATTTTAAAAATATTTTAAAAACAATGAGGCAATTACTTTTTTCCCTTTTCTAAAAGAAAAATCACACATATAAAGTAAAAAAAATTGGTATGGTTTTTATATTGTTTTTGTAACTACTCAACTCATTAAATAAGTAAATCATCCAATCACTTTTCTCTAGGTTGTTTGTACGTAACTCGAAATTTAAACAAACCAAAATGTTAAAAAATATCGGTTCTATAAGAATTTAATACAATTTTGGACGAAAAAAATAATAATGAACTCATATTAGAAAGCTTATATTAAAAATTATGATTAAATGTGTGTGTAATGATATATGATTAGAATGTTAAATTGTGTGTATGTTTCCCAAAAAAAATTATACGCAAGCCAGTATTTAAATGTTGTCATTTTTGCTCTAAACAATAAAGAAACAAAAACTCTGGAAAAAATATTTGCTTACAAAAATTTCCTCTAAAAAAGAAATTCTCAGGTAACTTAATTTTTCTCTCTCTGACACTGAACATTATTATTATTGATCCTTTTTACGTTACCACAAATATATAAGTGACCATTATTAGTTTTCTTGAAACTTCTATCAACACATTTTTCCAATTCTACTTCCGTGTGCATGTAGCAACAAATAACCGGAAATTTTTTCTTATAATGACCAATACTTGAACCGATAACATGTCCAAAACGGAAAATATCAAAAAACAAATCAATTCACCATGTTTCTTACATTATGACGGTTTCCATGACCATAAACATTTTCCTTTAAATTTTTAAGTTATATTTGACCAATGGACGAAACAACAAAAAATAGTTGTAAACTATTTCTATATAGCGGCTTACAATTTGGAAGCGATAGTAATTTTCTAGAATTGATTTATTTTATAGTTTTGTTACAGTAGAGCTATAAAAATGGAGCGTATTTTTAGAAAATACTTTTAAAAACTTGGCTCTTAACAAGAAAATCATCCATCTTTATTTTTTAGAAAAGGATGCGGCGATATTTATATATCGTTTTAAAAAATCTCTGTATTTAAATAAAAATGTTGTATCATCTTTCTCTCTTTCTCTCTCTTTAAATACATTTCACACAAGTTAAATTTATAATCTCTATATAGACCAGTTAGCAAAAAACATGTTGGTTCATTTAATAAGTGACGTCTTTCGATAATCCGACAAAAATAAATATGACAAAAAAAAGAAGCAGAATTGAAACCAAAATTTTCGACTCGTCCTTTTTAGCTACAAAAATATTTATTATCTTTATGACGTACTCTATATGAAAATATCATAAAAGGTATAATAATGACTTAAATAACAAGGATATTATTACTATGATGATATTAGTAACAAGGTTTGTGAATGTATAAAAAAATAAAATCTCTACACGTTTGGTTGTTATTATTAAAAAAACATTTAATTATTCCAATCCGATTGAAAAATCATATCAAAAATTCATACAAAAAAATCGCATAATTCTTTTATATAACATGTTATGACAGACATGTTATATAATTTATTTGCATACACAACTATTCCAGATCATTAATAATTATCATAATAATTATAATT
The DNA here is from genome assembly GCA_027743765.1 of Coecobrya sp. COE2. Classification (NCBI taxonomy): domain Eukaryota; kingdom Metazoa; phylum Arthropoda; class Collembola; order Entomobryomorpha; family Entomobryidae; genus Coecobrya; species Coecobrya sp. COE2. The sequence goes on along the minus strand of JAHZMV010002615.1, from coordinate 7,264 downwards.
TAATCATGCTTCATTGTATAACAGCTCATACAACTGTAACGTCCTGACTATCTCGTCACCTTTTATGGTGCTTTTTATATTGTCGCCCGTCCCATCCATAAAAATATATTTTTGTGTGAGTTTTGGCACCCTTTTCTCTAAAAACCAACATGACTTTCAAAATCTTTCATGACAGCAGCATATGCGAATAATATTCAATCTTGTTACATAAATAGCTACCCTCATAAAAATATTTTTTAACGGATTTAACGCATCATAAAAATAATAATCAATTAAATATAATGAGTAATAAAAAACTCAGTTTTACTACTTATTACGGTTTTCGCACTAAAAAATTCATACAAAACAATTTGTGTTGAATATTACACTAACTGGATAGGGAATAGTGTGCAATTTGGGAAATATCTATAAATAGCGAAAAACAAAGGAAAGTCAGCTATATTTAGCTGAAAAGCCAATTCATTAAAATTGCTGTGTAGCAGCTCAGCAAAAGGCAATCGATGCGCGAGCGATACCCGTTTTTCGATGGGTTTCTTTTCAGCTCTCAGGTTTGTGGCATTGAAAATTATTTATTGAACTGGATTGGATTTTACTATGTGCTGCTCCTGTTGTTGTAAAGAAACAAAGGAAACCAGATAAAAAGATGGGTGGTGAGAGAGCGAGTGTAGTTTTTTGGTATTGAATTTGTGCAAAGTAGAGTGTTTATCGACAACACAATAGCATTACATCATCAACCTGAATAAAAGCAACTTGTCCTTCTAACTGTTGAACAAACCAAGCAAACAATACCCAAACCGTTTAAATAATAATCCAAGCGAATTTACCATGTTACCATCATCTCAATAAATCATTTACGTTTAATTTGTAAATTATACGACAAGCATTTCATTTATAATTTGATCAAAATTTTAAAACTTTCAATTTTCTATCCTACCATAAGTGTTGGATTATTAATAAATTTTTAAGTTTTAACAGTTTTTAAACATTATTTAAGCGTAATTCATTAAAAAACCTAAATTTACAATAATTATTGCCCATAAACATAAAGTCGACATACATATTTCATATCCTATATACTGCGAGGCAGAGCCCAACGGCAGAAACAGACATAGCTCACGACTACCATAAAAGTGGCCTTGAAACTCTTACTGGTCTCCTTTTGCTCATATTTTATTGAGCATAATATTCTGCTCGGCTGCATTACGCTCACAACAAACAACACTCACAAAAATATCTCCGTCACTTTTGTTCAACCAGTTTATTAGAAGAAAAGGTGAAAGGAGCGCTAAATCCAAACCTGGTTCCCAAATCCAGCTGAGATTTTTGTTGACGAGAGTGATTGCGAAATCAATCATTATTTTTCTTTAATTACTCATCACAATTAATTATTATTCTTTTTAATCCCCTTTTATTATTTCCTCTGTCGTTTGTCCCAATTATCAATTATGTTTCCTTTCCACACAACTCAGCCAGTCCAACAGACGGATTTTAATCCCAATTAAAAAGATTGTATAACTGAATGTGTTACTGTGAGCCAGAAAAAGGACAGAAAAAAAGTAGTAGTGACGTAATTAGTTAATAGGGTTATTAGTTAATTTTGATTGGTAGTGGAAAGTGGTGGTAACGTCTGTGGATAATATATTTTATGGTGATGGTGAAGGTCACACCTTTGCTGGTGGTGATTTTTTGTGATCTTAATTGTGCTTTAGTCAACATTTAAAGACGAGTGATTGTTGTGCTAGTAAAAAATAATAATAATAAATTGGATTCGGAATAATGTCGAGTTCTACAAAAGACATTGTGCCCCAGCACCAGGGATGGCTGTGGAAATCACCACCTGCGAAAGTGATTTTTAGACCAGTGAGTTTTTGCTAATTGTTGTAATTATTTTTAATCATCGTGAGAGGTTATGTATTTTTATGGGGGTTTAAAGGTAATATGCATGTTTTTTAATGTAAGAATGCTAACTTGTATATTTTGTGGTGGTTTTGAAATGAAGAAGCGTTGGAGTAGACGATGGTTCATTCTGAAAAGTGGGGCCTATCCCAATCAGTATGTTTTGGAGTATTTCCACGATGAGTCCGCCCGCAGGTCTAAAAGGACAATCAATCTGGATGAGTGTGAACAGGTAAATAGGGTTTTATTTGGGAAATGGGGAAACGGAGAGGTGATGGGTGTGAATAGAGTCGGGTGATTGATTAAATTTTTATTTTAAATTCAATTGTTTCGTGTTTATTTTTTTTAGATTTGTGGCCCGTTAAATGTACAAGATAGACATCATCGATATGCGTTTCATCTGCGGACGCCCAGTAGAACTTACTATCTCGCAGCAAACAGTGAATCTGAAATGAATAAATGGATAGAAGCGCTATGTCAAGTTTGTGGCCTCAAAATGATTGAAGACGATAGTGATGGGATTGGTAAGAGTTTTAAATTATGTAATATAAAAGTTCATTTAACTGGATATTATTTTAATAAAATGTGATGTAATACTCATATTTATTGTTTTTTATCATCTTTTTAGTGTATGCGAAGCCCATTAATGTAAATACAACGCCATTAGTAAGCGAACCAGCTGAAAGTAACATTGAAAGTGATGGGAGTAGCCCTACACCGTCAAATAAAAGCCCTTCTGGTCCTTACATACCAATCTCAGAGTGCTTTACTGGGAAGCCAATTCCGAATTTTCATCCGTACAATCCAAATGGCAATGAAGAAGTTCAATATTACAACGTGTCATCGTTTCCATTTCCACCTAAAGTTAATTGGGCAACGTACCCTTACACAAAAGACGGCACTGAGTTGACAAATGATCAAAAGCCTAACGAGCAAAATTACGCACCACCAAGACCGCCAAAGAAGAGTTCGTCTAAGCCAACTACTCCCACGACAATCACGGCACAAAGTAAGCCCAGCCCAAGTCCAAAGAGTCCTGACGATTCACAAAGTTTAGCTGCACATTCATTGGGGGTTTATGAGAATCTTGGGGAAAACCCTGACACTTCATCCACATCATCACCATTACACTCACCTCCAGGGTCAGCTGGTGGAGGTCTGTATTGTAATATACCTGATACAACAGAGAATAAGACTGCTGGAGCTTCACAAAATCCTCAGCCATCATCTTCCCCGAGCCCCTCGTCTACATCAGGGAACTCACTTAGTGCCATACCTCCTAAAGTGGATAGAAAGTTGAAACCGGAGGTTAAGAAAGCAAACGAAATCAATGCAGCCTTGAAAAATCATTCTACGCCTTCGGCCTCAAATTCACAATCCCGACAGGGATGTATGACTTTGCCTCATAAAAGTAGCCAAAATAATTTTTACGGGGGTGGGTACTTCCCCGGTCCAGAAATCGATCGAACTAGAAAACCATCAGATGGCCAATTCACCTTGGGTTCCACTCCCGCTCAGAAAAAAACACAGTCATCGACGCAGAACAATCCCGACGTATCATCATCAGATTTACGCAAGAATACCAGTACTTTACCGAACAGTTTAAGGTCGCGCCGAGCAGGTCCTCTGATTTCACCTCATGACAAAAAGTCACCCGTGTTTCCCGAATATCGTCCGGAAGAGGAGCTTACCGGCACGTACATGCAAATAGACGTCAAGACCATTAAAAAATCTGACGTAAGATCACAAACTCTCAAACTACCAAATTACAAGAACTCTGTCACGGCCATGGTGCCTGCTGCAGGTTCCGTAGAGTATAGACTTATTGACCACGTGAAGACAAAGGCGTTGAATCAGATGCGTTTGGACAGGGAGAAGCAACTTAAACCGAACACCACAAGACACTGAACAATCAGTGGTACCTATAACGACAATGATAAAAAATGACGTAATAAATTGAAATAAAAATTCATTTTTAATAAAAAAAATAGTGCCTAGTTAAGCTTACTACAAATTATAATCTTGTAGTATATTCTAATAATTAATGCAAATAATACGGTAGAAAGTAACGAGAATCAGCATTACGCCTAAAAATGCCTATTTTTAATGTATAATTGATAACTAGCGGTGTTGTGTGCAGAATAGGGCTGCGGAATTTGTTTACAATAAGTTACAAAGATAAGGTATTGATGGGACGGAGTAATAATTATCAAATGTTTCTCAAATTTTCTAAACTGAACAAATCGCAAATGCGAAGCTTATAGACGAAATCAACAGTAATAAAGTATCGGCCTGGTGATCATTTTGTGATTGGTTATATAAAATTGAACAAAATTTTTTTAATTAATGTCAAATATTGGAAAATATTTACAAACTAAAATAGATTTGTATGCCTAGAAACTCTTTATGTGTATTGCATGCATGAAAACAAGTTGTTATATCTGGAAAGGAAAAATTTGTGTATTGAATGTAAGATACGTGAAACAATTATAATCACTGATCAACACGATAAGTTACGTGATTTAAAAAATATGTAAATATTAGATGTACATAGTATTCTTCAATTTGTGAAGACTGACCCTGAACGCAAGTTTCGAAGTAGTTATTCATTTTCAAAGACCTCACGTTCTAGTAGTAAAAATATTGTGAAAAGTCATTTAAGTAGCTAAATGATATCTGGAAACAATCACGATAACATAACATTACAAAGCTTTTATGCATATAAAACCGTTTATATTCTCTTTTTTTTGGTCAATTATATTTAGCTTGTAAATAATTGTATTAATTTAAGTAGTATGAGGATTGAGTTTTATGCCATTATATTGTCATTGTTGTTTTCAGTCATTCAAAATGTCAATGTCAAATTTATGTAATTTAATAGTAATTACACATTTCTATAGTTAACGTTCTGTTACGTTATCAATATTATTACTCAATATAAATAAATATTATTGAGGGGTTACAAAAATTTATGTTTGAACCTAACGGTTCCGTGCGTTAAAAATTATTCCTTATTGCTTTTTTATCATTAATCATGAATAACACTTTTTGGCAATTGGTTATAGTAAGATAGCATACATATAGCTTGTCGGCATAAATAATTTCATCTTATGATTTTCATCGAAAAGCGTACACAATTTGCAGCACCGTGGAAGAAACTTAAATCCAGAATCATAGACAAAAGTTACAAAAATCGTAAAAAAATTTAAGACACCACTGGAAAACCATTAATCAAACAAATTGATTTATGTCAGTCAGACTCACCAGACTAGCCTATTTATTCCTTTAATGTTATATACACCAAACTGAAATTTATTGTTATTTTACAGAGGAAAATATCCTAAACCATCAATTTATTATTATTGATCAATTGGTTTTACCCGTTGCAGTTGATTAGGTTTACACAGGAAAAAATTTCAGCACGCATTTTTCACACTTCTAGTCATATTATTTGGTTGCGCAGCTGCCAATAATGATGTTATTCATTTCATCAAATTCGCACCGTGAATGCCACACGTAGTAATTAGTTGTCTCATCATGAATTATTCTTTTCAAAAGCATACATACCGAAACCAGACTACCTTTAAACATACCTGTGCGTAATTAATACTTATGGAAGAGGATTTCATGGGTCACACGTGTCACAATAAAACAAATCCCATATAATATTCTCATACACAGATTCTCTGTTTCATGCCATCACATTCTTAATAATAATAATAATAATTGTTCCATTTCATCTGATCCGTCATATCCTGGGAGGCCTTTTTCTCTAACTTGCGCTAAAGCAATCCTATAAAATCATTGTGCACTTCCGAACACTCCATATACATATATAAATACTCATATAAATACGTAATATACAATTATGGCACTGACAATGTGTGGGCGTGGATAAATTGATTGTTATGAAATGTTATTTCTCCTTAATTTAGAATTATTGGTATTACACTGTTACCTGTCTGTCGGTATGACTATGTAACCTGTGGATTTACACACGTAAAAAGGATCATCATGTAACATATATAAAGAATGCGCATGTAACGCTTTTGTTTCATGCGCAGTGATAATTGATAATGATTCTGTAAGAAGCTCTGAAAAAACCAGTCAGTTCCTCTGATGATGATTAAGGTGCTTGCGTTATAACTTAGACAGTAAGCTTATCTCAGACAGGCATCATCATCATCACTGGCAAAGCAAGGTATATGCAGGAGGAGAAGAGGTACAATCTAGAATACTTTTTAAACTGTTCTCACGATTTTGCTTCCTGTTGAACTTTTGGCTTTGTTATTAAACGCGTTGAAATTGAAACGGTTGTGTAGCGATAGTATAACGTAAAAGTAGGTAGAAGAGTTAACGATAAAGTTTTTTTACATCCGATTAAAGTATATTTTTATGCAGAAAGAGAGTATCAGGAATAAAAAATCAAGTGTAAGTTGGTAGCAAGATGGGTGATCCGATCAACAATGTGAATCTACATCACTGTCGCCATCGCCAAAGAATCCCTGTTATTCGAAAAGGTTTTTTTTTCTATGAGGAGCTTCTATTATGAGAAACTTTCATTTTTCAGGATAATTATTAATGTCATTATCAAGCGATATCAACGCATACAAATAATACAATAATATATTATGCGATGATTTATATATTGAAATCTGCGGAAAGCATTTTTTTGTCTAAGTAATCATCACTTTGAAGTAATATGCTAAAAATATGTTAAATCATTTCTGAAATCTAAAACTCATTTAAATCATAATACAAACCCATTGTAATTAATCTTTAGACTACCTACTCTATGTAATTTGAAATTATAAATAGTAAAGCATTTATAATGATAAAACTTCTTGCTTTCAGAACAGCCTTGCCAACAAGGAGCCCATGCCATTTTCATTCATTTCATTTTAGAAAAAAATGAATCATGCAACTGCTTTGCTTACTACTCTGCTATGCGTGTCTTTGTTTTCGGTTACGACAACCGCGTCACAACAATGCAACGGTCAAGATTAATTCTATTTTGCTAAGCTTCTGTTGTTGAATATAATTAACCTAGGTGCTGTAATTTTAGTACACTTTTCGTGAACAAGCTGGTGACACGTGACCTCAAAAATCACTCCACCTTTCATTCTTATTTTTCACATGAGAAAATGGACAAGAACGAGGAACTGGATTGTCATGAAAGATTAAGATGAAGGGAGGGACATTAATAATAATGGTCAATGGTAGTGTTGGAATGGTAAAGACTGTCTAGATAAATTTCGCGATCACGATTAAAAAGTGGAATAACTTCACAGTTTACTCTAGTGCTGCCATACGTCCCATATTTCATGGGACAGTCCCATATTTGAGCCCCTTGGTAGTACTAAATTGC
>JAHZMV010002614.1:0-10965 GCA_027743765.1 Coecobrya sp. COE2 | reverse complement strand
GAAGAGGCAAGGTAAGAAGAATAGAACAAAAATATATTACAAGATTAATGCCTTATTTCAATGAAACGTACGTGGGTACGCGCAAATATAAATGAATGATATCGATTTATCATAATTTTCCATGATAAAAATTAAGTTATGGTCTAGAGATTTTAAGTTTCATGGGCATAAATTTTATAACAGATTAAGTAGTTATAAAAATGTTTAGAAAAGAAATAGCATTATTACTCATTAAGGGCATGCTTACATTTTACTGTAACCGTAACAGACATAGCCAGGTTAAGAAAGGTTTTGCTATCCCGCAGGTAGATAGATGAAGAATTCTTCCCAGTGGTCTGTCAACGATATCATTATTTTTATTCTAAACAAAATAAAAACAACGTTCGATAGCGCTTGATAATGGTAATATTATTGTAATATTCAGACAAAACGACAAAACCATGCATTCAAGAATTTTTGTTATTTACAAATACTCTGGCTCATCGTCTAGAATATTTTATACGTAGTCTGTGCCCATTGTTGGAGAATACAAGCGGTGAAGGGAATACAATAAAACTTTAATGATGAGATTACCAACGTACATATGTAAGGCTATCTTGGTTGATAATGTGTTACGATGATGGCCTCTGTCTCTCTTTCTGCCTGAATGGAATAAAATACATAAAGAGAGAAGAAAAAGTTTAGGAAATTCTTCATGGTTGGTGGTACAAGGATCATTAGTCAAATTTTGTAATTTGTGAGAATGATCATCATTCAACTCATTTTTCATTTTTTCCACGGTCGTGCTAGATAGCTTGATAGATAGATAGATGGAATACATTTTTTATCCATCCAACAACAACACAGAGTCTAGAGACTGAATACATTACATGCTGACGGGAGATGGATATTAAATGACAGTTTTTTTTATCCCAGCCCATGCCATACTTTACTTTTTTCCAGTATAATAATAACACTGCTTGTTTTTCTCTAATGTAATTTAATTTCATGTCGGAAGAGAAAGAGAAAACCAATAACTTCCCTTTCCCTGTCAAGTCAAGCTAAACCAAACCCTGGCATTATCAATTCCAATTCTTCGTTCTTTACACCCATCCCCAACGTAGCGCACACATACACATCATCCCATCACATCAGTGCAGACATCACACACATGAATGCCTGGCAGCTCGTCATCGCTAATGTTCTATGTATTGATTCTCACTGATGATAATTTAACACATTTCCCTTTGACTTTTTGCTTCCCTCTTCTTCTCCTCCTCCTCCGCCACTATTACAACAATAATAACAACGAAAGATATGACATGGCTGCATGGAAAGAATGTGTACATAAACTATAAAATAACAAAAAATAGGTTTGTGATGTTGCATAGAGAATGGGCGTAAGCATGCAAGTGTTTTGGGTAGTAGTACGGTAGGTACTTATATGCTTTCCATACTGCTATAATACCGAAAAATGTCTAATAGTAATAACCATACCATAAAAATATCATTGTAACTGATAGTTCACTTTTTTGTTACTGAAGACATGGGGATTGCTACGATTTTACAGTCGTCGGTGGCGGGATTGTTGGCTGTGCGACCGCCATAGAATTGGCCAAGAAATATCCGAAATTGAAAATGGCCATTGTAGAAAAGGAAGACAAATTGGGTAAGCAACCACTCAGCCTTTTAATACTACTTACTAGACTTACAACAGCAGAACAGGGATTACTAGGAAATACTTTAAGTATTCTCGGAAGAGAGAGCTAGTTTGACTTTCACAAAGTCAAGCCAGATAACTGAACCGGGATAGAGCACGCAATATTAGTTGTGGAATATATAGATCTCCAAATGTATGCATAATATATTCCGTGACAGTGAAACGTAAACCGTAGATAAATTTCTTCATGGAATATTACAATGAGATAGAGATTCAATTCCCGAGATCCTGTTTTGCATTGATTTTCAATACTGTATGCACACATATTAGAATGGTATCATGTATGAATTTAAGTATCATAATATACAGAGAATAAAGAAGTTGGATAATATAGGCAATCACTGATTTCGTAGTCGTTGACTGGAGTACAAATTTCACTTCAAAGTCCACCCTTTTGGCCATATCTTTCTCTCGTTTTTAATATCGTCATTAAAATCATCATCCCCTGTTCATCTTGCCATGGGAAATCGTGTGGCCTTTGGGAAATTAGAGAAAATTTTCTATTATACTTGTTTCACTTTTTTGGGTAATATAACGAAAGCGATGTTGATATTATAACAAAATATCATATATTGTACCGTGACGACTTGTGCCTTTGCATAAGCTTTGCTTGAATTTAATTCATCCAATCTTCAAGCAAAATCAGCAGTACTGGTATATTATATCAGCAACCTTGCCATTTAACTCACGATCCACAGCGTCGTCGCTTTATGTACTAGAGGAAGTAATACAAAAGATTTCTTATTTAAGATGGAATCAAAATAAAATACAAGGTACATGCGTGCTTCTTGGAACGTACCCACTCACATCTTTACTGCATTATATTGACATTCCTCTAATTTCTTACACAATTCATACCTAACTTAGGCTATTTTAATCATTACAATAAATGTACAATAAATTTTATGCATTAACTAACGGATTGTAATGCATAAATTCTACAATTATTACAGAGTAGGCAATAAAGATGAGATTTAATTTTAATTCTGTACATATTTTTGAATCAAGTCTTTGAAGAAAGTCACCATCATTTATTTTTTAATTGAACACGGTTTTGGAAATCAAAACTGCATATGACGTAACCTATTATACCAAAATGGAAGCTACATAGTTTGTTTGACGCTACACAGCAAACGAACGGACGAACAGGCAAAATATTGAGTATTTTGCCTTTCCAGTTACCCTACACACCACCGTAACCGTGTGACGAATGGTATCCGAATGCACTGACAAGACAAGTGATTTTTTAAGCTACATGCACATCAACATAAAGCATGAATTCGTGCATGCACGACTTGTAATATCAAATCATCGATCTCTTGCCTTTCGCATCACTTGAGGGCTATATATTTTCAACAGAGGGATAAATAAAATATTACCAGAAGGCAAAGCAAAATTTCACTGACAACAGGCTTGGTAGCATTTTAGTAATAACGCTAGATCATTCCTGTTGCTGACCATTCGGACTGTGGCAGTCGATTATTAATATGTATTATATAAAAAAATATGACTTCTTGCATGTATGTACAGGATTCACAAAAATTTGCATTATCAATTGTAAAATGTCAGTTGACCTGCGCAGCCTGGCATATCTGTATTTATTACGGCATACTTTTTAAAGGAATTTTGACATCTATAAATATGACTTTCTTCGTTTTTTCTGGTAAGCTGCTCCCAAAATACATTATTCTGATGAATACAGAGATGATAGATAATCTTATAAAATATTGAGCAAGAAAATTGTTCATTTAATATAAGCTGATTATACTTTTCCCGGCAGTATTTTATAAGCTTTATCTCAACAGACGGAATTAACTCTGTCTGAAATGTTATTAAATTGCTCTTTGTGCTTCTGCTTGTAAATTTTTAAGAATTTGAATGCAGAATATTATAATGCATGTTAAAGATAGTAAAATTGACAATTACTTTCTACGTAAAAATTGCGGATATAGATTGAAGAGTTTATAATAATATAATTCATATATAAATATGTTAGTTGCATAAACATAAGGTATTAAAAATAAATCAGCATTTAAAAATTAAAGAATTGCGAAAAACATGTTTATTAACTGAGAAATTTTTAGTTTTACTAAAATGGTTGAGATCAAAGGCTGCTTATGCTTACTCCCAAGTTGATGAAGTACGTAACCGTAACCTTTCCGCCCAATATTTTTGTGTCTGCGTGTGCATTTGTTCCATCAAATTGCAAGTTAGAGGATACACAGTGAAAGAAACTTGTGATTTGCTTTACAATGTGGAAAATTAATAAACTAATAAGCTCTCCTTTGAGATCCTTAATCAAAGATCTGCCGGGTAACTTGCTCGTTCGTGTTTCTATTATTATGATCTACCCTTGACTCGCGCATGCATCGTCTATGTATGTATGTATTTTAGGGGGGAATTCTTCTAGCATGCATAGTCTATGTATATAATAGCATACATGTAGGTATTTTATCTATTTTAAGGTTTACTGTAACCGTAATTGATACCAGGAGTCGTAATCTACACTACTTATTATCTACCTATGTATACTATTTTGAACATTTTGATCGAAACATATTCCTGTCTTCAGACTGCAAAACCGTACGATCAAGAATGAGCTGAGTTGCAAGGAACAAGAATGCCTCAAACTTGAGATATTGCTTTCAGTATTTAAAACTAATCAATTTTATTGAAGTTTCATTGAAGTGTATGGGGAGAGAAATCACTTCTAAAGGGAGTTAGATTATGTACCTACATCATAACATAATGCAATATTAATAACACCGTGAGTTTCTCATTTCCTTCCTCTTTTCTTTCTCAAATGTGATTGACATTAGCTAACTAGCTTCGTCGATTGAAACATATTTTTTGCTCTTCCATCTCACAAAATCTGTTCTTTACGACGTGATTAGTATTATATTTTGCATGCTCCGTCTAGTCTAGACATATACAGTCATGTCTTGTCATGTATTCAGAAGTTTATTTAGTTTTTTACAAAAGCTTTCCTGTAGGTAAAATCGTGAATGCTCCATTTTTTCTGCTTAATATCTTACATGTTACCAATACATGTAAATAAAATCAACATCATTGACGTTGCATATTCTCATCTATTTATATCCATCGTCGTGTGTCACGATTTTACGAAACCTTTTCAATGTACACATTTAAATATTTAGGTATTTGAATTATGTTTTTGTAGTAATTTCTTGTTCCTCCAGAATGTTGAACTAAATGTTTAACAACGGCAAAGTATACACATGGTTGGTATTGTGAACAATGGCCAAGTCATAAAAACATCTTCTATTAAGACACATATTAAATTGCCGTTTAAAATGCGAGCAACATAACATATAATAAATTCATAAAAACACGATTCTCAATGCCAATCTCACCATCTTCATCATCATCATGACCATTGTAATTTCGTAGTGTCTATAATATAATATGTGTATATTATATTTTCACTTGATGCATATTCATACTCGTACCCAAGCCATTATAGTATAGATGTACGATTTCCATTGGAATCTTCATGCATAGCTAAGCTCATTATGTTTTTGTAGTCTATTCGTTATCAGGATTACGTACAGTCATGGGTAAATATATGAACTTTTACATGAATCCATTTAAGATTATCCTCATCATTTACCTTACCTCATCATTCTCCCTGGAGGCATTTCTCATCTCATACATTAGCTTCACATGGAACAACGCACCGACCGACCGACAGCCGACTAGATATCTTTAAAAAGAGTTTTAGATTTATTCGTTTCCTTCATTTTATTAGGATATGTTCTTTAAGCAGTTTCGGCGAACATATCTAAAATCGTGAGAACAACTAAAATGATTTCGTTCTCTTGAGTTGGATAAGTAAAGTTGCTTGTTGGATGGATGGATATAGATCAAAATCTGATTGCGTAACATTTTTAAAGTATGTGTCTATAACAAGTAAGTACATACTCGCTGGTAAAATAGAATCTCAAGACTTTCTAGCCAACTTTATTAGCTTAAACATTCATCAAAAACAGAGGATTAGGATCCTATGTTTTGCCACCGGAGAGCATATAAAATCTTGTATAAAATGTAGAATCGACGAAAACGATAATTGCAGCGTATGTACTCTCTTCTTATCTTGTTGTAAATTTTAATCTCACTAATGAAAATTTTCTCTGTGGATTTACCTCCGTGGAAGTTGTTAAAGAATCAGCATCTCAAGTAATTTGTAAATAAATCTGCACTTAAAAATAGTGGAACATCAGAGGAGAATCAAGAATATCTATACAGCAGTTCACTAGCCATTCTTACCAGAAGTTGTGATGGGCTTGGTGTATGCTAAATTAAATATATATTTTATATATAACTTCTAAACTTCAGATCTATTCGGAATAACAGCAAATAAGCAAGAGCATGGTATTGCTTGGTCAACAGGAAAATTGTAATTGTAATACATATAGATGGATAACGGTAAAAGAGTATAGATTGTATATTTTACATTTGTTTTATTTTGTATAATGCATGGACTGAGAAAAGTAAATAATTTTTTTATGAAACAAAATGGATAAAATGGGATTAAATGATTCAAAATTAGTAAACAGAATCTATATATTCTCGGAATAAATCTTCATTTCTGATTTGCTGATGCAGATGTCCTTTTCAAAACTATCCACTTCAAAGGAATCAAATCTACCAACAAGGAGAATTACTAGAGATTGTCCAATGTTTCTATTATGTTATTTGGTGTCGTAAATCGTAATAATATATGGAGCTACCAGCACTTGTACAATTTCTCATTGAATTTTATCAATTATTAAATCCTTTCCGTATTGGTAAGTATTTCCGGTTTGTTTTACAATGGCATTATGTTATGTCCCAAGNATCTACCAACAAGGAGAATTACTAGAGATTGTCCAATGTTTCTATTATGTTATTTGGTGTCGTAAATCGTAATAATATATGGAGCTACCAGCACTTGTACAATTTCTCATTGAATTTTATCAATTATTAAATCCTTTCCGTATTGGTAAGTATTTCCGGTTTGTTTTACAATGGCATTATGTTGTGTCCCAAGAGAGAGAAAACTTTTCAACTGATAGTTTTCCTTTATCATCGTCGTCCATAGCTTGAGTGTCAGGGATGAGGCTAACAATGATCTGCCATTTTGATGTTGTCGACTTGAATAAATTCAATTTCGATCACTCCTTGACTATAGGAGAATGGTGATTACCGTGAATCATCTAGCAAAAGACCAACAGCATGCAAAGCAAAAATGGCGAAGAACATTAGTGTGGCTTAGTGTGTAAGCGTGGTAGTAATATAAATATACAATTCGTTAATAATGTATTTTGCAAATTTATGAAGGCATTTATTCCTGCCTTGTATAGTTTGATAATAATGGGATAGCAAAAAATGAGTTTGAACAGTGGAGTCGAGTGAGTGGATGTTCTCATCAGGCAAATTTATTTGATGCCTTTCCCTTCACATTGCTCTTTCATCTTTCTTGTATGCTCTTTTCATTTCATTCTGTTTATCACCATTGTATCTCTTCTACTCTTGTGTAACTAGCTATATGTACCATACCATAAAGTAGCTAGAAAGTATACCTGCTGCCAAACAATAGTAAATGATGATATCGCTTATGGGAAAGAGTAACCTGAAGGTTATATATAACGAAGAGGGAGTAAATGAAGAAGAGGCAAAAGAAAGGGTTACTTTTAGGCTGTATGAAAATCGAAAACGATCATATAAAGTTTAAAAAGAATTGCACTGCCATCGCATCACACAAAAGAAGCTAAAGAGCATATCATCTAAAAAAGCTCTTGAAATGTTTTCTTGTGGACCGCCCATATCCTTACAGAGAAGAATAATAAATTTTACAATGGAAAGAGTTGCTCCTCTGTCATGGATCCTCACTCACACACACTACATACCATTCGCAAACACTCACATCGTGAAGTTCTATAATATGATTATTGGTTTGGCTCCAGCTTTTTGAGATGTTCATAATTCAATTTAATTTTTTAACTTCTCATTTTCACATAAAGTTTGAATGAGCCAAGAGCAAAGCAATGTTTATTATTCCATGAGAGTTAAAGTACAGATGAATGTTGCACCTTAGCTTTGCTTCATTTTATTCACAATCGTATTTTTTTCTGATACTTTATATTCATAACCGTGTACATTTATTATCTGATGATGTTGAATGATGATGAGTGATATAGAATTGGCAACGCATTTGGTATATCCTCATTATCATCATCATCAGCGACATACGAATTGCACATAAAGTACTTTGACTAACTTGGTCAATCTAATTCCCCATGTAATAAATAAATAAGTTGAATCAACAGAGAGGTTGTTCTTTACAATGCCATAAAGTAATCGCTCCTCAAAATCTTGCATTCTCATTCTCCTCAATGGTTGACTTTCTTCAGCATAATTTAAGACGTACCTAGCCACACCATCAAACCATCATTTTTCCATTATTATCATCCCCTTTTCTCCTTTTTAACCCGATTTTCATACTTTAATGTCTACTCAACCAACTTACTTATTTATGGAGCTAAAATACAATACTCATAAACTTAAATAATATGCAGTACATAGTACATGTACATAAATATATTACCAGATTCTGACTGTTGTTGATGTCTCCCTCTGAAACTACACTCTGGTAAAGTAATATGGTTTTGTTGATAGGCATAAGTAGAAGTAATATTCAATCAATTGGAAATACCCATCAGAGGCACGCTCATAGTTTTATGATCGACATCCTCACATCATATGAATATGATTACTTACTTGATTTTATATACATTTATGCATGCGTAAAATGTGCGGACGGTCAGTTGGTTAATTGGTTTTTGCTACTAGATTTATACTTTTATCTTTTAAACTTTATTCACGTCATGTAGATTTTTATATTACTGCATATCCTTTTGTGGTATACCGGACTATCTCCCTGTTTTCCTTCTATAGATTCTAACGATTTCCATCTTACATAATGCATCCTAAGAACAATATCTGAAATAGAAAACGGCAGGATCGAATTTTTTCAATTACGCTGTGGAATAAAATGCAAACTAAATTCAGCGTTAGGTACCAAATAATACGTGCTCTTTTCAGGAGAACTGCCTGACTCACGATGACACACCAAGAGAGAGAAAATAAGAAGCAAAGAAGCGAATAAAAAGGCAAGAATAATGGAGAAAAGCAGGCAGGGAGTCTGCCAATATAATGATATTTGCTGTGAGCTCATGCTTACTGCATGCAGTAGTGTGGTTGGTTGCTGTAATAAATAGGAGTAGTAAGTATAAAGTTGCAGGAGCTGAGGCATTATTACTTTTTTAACTTCATGCAGAATATAACTCGCTTCTATACATACATCTATTAACTTGGTAGGAAGTTATATTAAAGTCTTCATTTTCTTTAATGTTTTGTCCACATTATTTTACGCTTATAGTAAGATGCACATACATAAAAGTGTAATCAAGTTTTTACTTATTATTTTCTATACAACATAGATTGCAAACCTTACCTGGTTTATCATTTTATGGTATTATAACGTATCGGGGTATATAATTTAGTATCAGATCATTTTGACATGTTATGTTTGCTCTCTTACAACTAGACTTATAAGCTCCAATTTTTCTGCTGGGAAGCAAAGTATCATAAATCTTTAAGCAGAGTAGAAATATATTTAATCAAGGTGGAAACAAACAGTGTTTGTCTGTACACCTATGTACCTAGTATGTATGTACATCTTCATTTCACCAGCCATAATAAATGCTCTCCTGGTACGTGCCCTTACTTTTTGCAATCACTTTCATCAAAAAATGAATAGTGGATACATAAAGAACTTATGTGCACTGATTCTGATGAGCTTGTGATTGCAATAAACACGACTTTGACTTGAAAATGTGAATATTTAAAAGCATAATTGCTGCATACGTAAAAACTAAGCTGGTCAAATCTACGTAGGTTCTGGGAATGATTTCTCCTTTTGATTTAGATTTATCATGAACTATGTAAGTAATCGTAAACTTGTTCCGTTACGTTTAACCGAATTCAGGCATCTTGCATTTAGACAAAGCCAGATCTTTCTCCGTAGAAATATTTCAAAATTTGGATACTATCTTTAGTATATCTAAAAAAGAATAATAAATGATAAAATGAAGTTTCATTTGATCCGTGTTTGATTGACTACATATTGATAATGTTTAAGGTTATGTATGCCTATGTAGTTCGGGAAGTGACTAAAATGTGTTAGCTTTTAACTTCTGGAATGTGCTAGCAACGAATTACAAAAAAATATATTTTATAGATCCACCGATATTCATGTATTTAGCAACGTGTTCGACAATTCCTCACTCAAGTACGAAATTCCAGTAATTCCAGTCAAACAAGTCCTTCCAGTTTACTTACTACTGTTGGTTTCTTTCTTTCTCGATATGATATTTACAACAGCGTAGCGCTGCAATATCCATAATTGCAATTTTAATATCATCATACTTGCGATGTATAATTGTACATATAGTGTTGCCGTTTCGTACTAGAACCATAAATGTTTCGATAACACTGATAGTTGAAATCCAACAAGTTTCTAAGCAATAGGGCATTTAATGTAAAAATTCTAGCCAATGTGTATGCGCTCGGTTAGTCATTAACCTTGTTGTTTACCCTTGATAGATAGTATTCTCGTTTAAAATAGATCATTTATCAGTATTCATATCTGTGATTACGGATCTGTGAAAAAATTCAAGACAAGACAGGAAAACAGAAATTTTAATGATATTTTAAGTAAATGCATGTGGTTCATTGACAGATACATCAAAGCCGTAATTAGAGGGTACGAAATAAGAAAAAATACATACTATAGAAGAATTAACTATGCTTGTGTGATTTCCACTGTGTAGTTTGAAGTTCCATTTTACCACCCGTACAGTATAATTAACTTTTGAAATGTAATTCTTTATCTCACTTTAACAATTTCCAGTTTTACCATACATGAACACTTCGATGATAAGAATAATCCTTGGATCTGTTAGCACATAATGAATGCGTTGCCACCAACAAACTCAAGTTTTGAATGACAGGGGAAGATTTGTTAACAAAAAGCAACGGCTACGGGTACATCAGCAAAGTTATTTGCAAAAAGTATTTACATAAATAATACTTAGACTGATGTTGAATAAAATGCACAATAAAACAATAGCAGGTTAGGAAAGGACTGCGTTTGACTAGTAAAGAAGCAGACTAAATTCCACAGCTCCTTGGTGCTATGATTC
>JAHZMV010002613.1:0-12031 GCA_027743765.1 Coecobrya sp. COE2 | reverse complement strand
CCCTTTCTAAACGACCTTTCTTCTCTCGCAACTCAAAAAGATTTTGAGACTCTTTGGTTTCGAATAAGAGTAGGTATGCACAACATGTCCATTTATAATTACGACTCAATACATTTACAAGCAAGTACAGCGATTTTTTTGTTAAGGCAGCCACAACTGCTTGGAGAAGAGAATCACATTATGAGAACCAAGTGTGCAACTTCAACACCCAAGTATAGATGAACATGCTGCATTATACCTAAATTAGTCAAACTGGTTTTTTAATTGATTTTAGCTGAATGTTGTCGTTGTAAAAATCGAACCATGTTCCGAGATATTGATTTCAAAGAAGTTGTCGGATGATGTATTTTCTTTTTATAAAAAACACAAAATTTAGCAAAAATAGGCGAATAATGACACCTAGAACGATGCTAGTATTTAGATACACTCCATGTGGCATATACTTTTATATAATTAAATCCACTTTATTCAATTGACGATCATTATCTGATATGGTACTTGCCTGTTTCTTAACAATAATAAAAATCTCTACAATATTATTCTACGCATTTTTGTAAATGCGTTGTTGCGCCATTAGGCAAACTTGGTCTTGACAATTTTACTCAAATGCCCTACCCAAGTGCAATAAAATTAAAAAACAGTAATAAATCACATTAAATGAATTATTTTTAATGAAGTTTAAATGTCGGAATCTGAAATAAAACTAAACGTGACAAATATCAAGGTCTTGATTTAGATTTTTATTTAAAAAATGGTGTATTAAAATATTTATCTGTTAATAACAGGTATCAATTTCTAAGCGATACCAGTAATAGGACATATCTTAATGAAAATGAAGCATTGTAAAGCTGTAATGAAGGATCACAGGATGTAATTTGACGTATGTCGTAATAAAAATCCTTTGCTGTATTTAAAGAATACTTAGAATGTTGTTATAATACTGTAGGATTTCTTAGTGATAATGATGTATGTTGTGGGTGGTGATACCATGATGATGGTTGTAGTCTCGTTGGCGCGATGCAAGTAATAATGGGGGTTGATGATGGCGTATTGTTTGAAAAATCAAAATATTCACAACCGAATAATTTTGCACACAGACGGACGGACGTACAGACCAATGAGCAAAGGTGTTGCATGACTGCAAAGTAGGTTTTGACCAGTTTTCCATTGGATCTGACTTAACGTACGTGCGTCCTTCTGTATAGTTAAAAAATAACCGCCTGGTATAGATAGATCTCTTATGTAGTTCCGAACACTATACAGATAACTATAGTTTTTAGGGCAAGATACAGTGTTAAATGGTAACTGAAAGGAATAAAAATAATTTTTGTTGGGTGTAAATGTCACCTTGCAAACTGCATGGGTGGCGGCAACAGGACAACTTTTTCGCAAAGCTTTAATCAACCCGATTTAACAGAAGTACTGACGTAGCCTTACTTATGTACAAAGAAAAATGACGAAAGTAATTCTAACCCAAACACTTCTATTCTGCCCCTTGTGATCATAAACGGCAGATTGTTATTGATTTCGCCTGAGGCAATTAAAGTTCGTTCCATTTATAAGTAAAAACAAGTCTTCCAAAAATCCATACCACAAATTAGCAAAGACGTGTCTTTTTTGTTGACTATTATCCAAAAACGTACGACTGCAGAAATGAAATTAAATCACATTTTAACCTTCCATCTTAAGACAAGTAATCCTTACTTTACAAGCTCAGTCAGACAGAGGCATGGACAAACAAAGAGACAGCAATGCTAACAAATCGCTTACTCTACTGAAAAAAGTTGACATCATCAAGAAAACTACATACATGTGGATAACCAGTGGTGCTTAATGGAATACAAGCAGCTTTCAAGTACACCGGTCTTAGGATTTTTTCTCGACATTTACATCACCAACATGATATAAATATTAGGTTTGCACTAACGCTAGTAGCACACTACGCTGTTATCGTTACGAGGAAAATCCAGACAAATATATCTCGTTTTCCTGATGTATTTCACAGGGTGTCATGTAAAGGTATAATGCAAATATTTTTTGTGTAGATTAACACGATGTAATTTAAATTTATTAGGTTACTTTATTCCTGGAGTTAATTTAGGGACAACTCTCAAAGTATTATAACGATTTTTTGCATTCCCAGTATTTTTATAATTAATGTTTCACGACAGATCATGATAATTTACTTGATTATAGATTCAAACAATGCAAATAATAGAAATTATGTTCAATTTACTTGTCAGCTCACGTTCCTCTTGAAAAACTTACCATGCTATGCACTATCATTATTAAGTAATACAAAAGCCAGTCCCATTTGCGTAGTATAAACTGAACATGTTTTACGACCGCTGTAACAATTCGTTACAATTTAAAAAATATGTATATATGGTACCATAATGCGGGAGAATACCTCAGATATACTACAGCATTACATATTCCTTGTGAGTTACTACGTCTTGAAATACTACGACGGCAAACACGCTGTCATGCGATGCAATCCCAATAATTGTTTATGCAAATTCGTATGAAAAAGCAAACCAGGCCAGCTCAGTCGTCATGTGCGTCAGCTTGAGGTGTAAAAATAGTGACAATTTTTTGTTTAGTAGCGCAATAACAAGCTTGTTAATGTACAATAATTGGGAGAGTGAGCCTTTTTGGTAATTTTTTCTTACAGCTAGATTTGAAGATCGACTGGTAGCTTTTCCGTCGCTCTTGCAGCTTGCTAATTTATTGTGGCAGCATATCATGATGGGTTGGTAGGACAAAAAGTAATTATATGGGTGAACTTGAAACGACCCATACATAACCCCTCATATCTGTTGGATTACTTTAATTTATTAGTTGTTTTGGGAAGATAGAAAAAAAGGCTCATAATAAATGAAGGAGAAGCATTTCATGTGCATGCAGAATAAAATACAAAAAAATTGATGTTTTCAAGTTTAAAATTAGCCGACATGGAAATGATTACGTCACCAGGCAAAGACGTTATCAGTAATTTCAACTAAGTTGAGCAGGGATTTTTGTTTTTCGTATGCATTCTTCCCCAGCAGCTATTTTATGATCGTCTTGGATTTTTTTTGGAAATCTGTTTTTACATAGCTCAGTAAGGATTTTGATTTTAAAAACATGGATTTTTGGCCCATTTTTGGAAATCCTATTTTGCTCATAGGGTGTTACAAAAGGTAAAATGAATTTTTGTCAACAGGAATTAATTTTTTAAATACATTACTACACGTCTTGTAAAATTAGACACGTCAGAATATTAACATAACTAAGAATATTTTTATTGTATTTATGAGGCTTTTGGCAGGCGTGGTAAATATGACTATATTGTGATGGTATAATGAGATTCGTCATTTTGTTAATTCTCATTAGTTAATTGGAAGGTTAGGATAGTATAAATGCCGGTGTAGAAGATTTTCAAGTAAAAGAACTTGTTTAAAAACTTATAATCTTTAAACATTCAATTCGTCGTGAGGAAGGATACAGAGATGGTGAAACAAGCAGAAAAACCTGTAGTACCAAGGATATTCATGCTTCCACAATTTGAATTAATTAATTTGATATGTCTAATCATTACAATATTCGGCACTGGTTCGTGCAAAGAACATATTCACATTTTTAGGCATTATGAGAATATGGTGTGAAAATGATGCCCAGAGTCAGGGACGAAAAATGCATATATCATCTCATGTAGCCCCAAAAATGTAGGTACGTTATCTTCACGAACCAACGACGATACGATATAGGAATTGCAAACAACATAAATGTTGGTTTTTGTGTGTATTTATTTCATAATCTATTAACTAGTAGGATCAATACTCATAAATGGATTTATTTTGTAATGATATAAGCTTGTGTATTCAGTTTCATTTTGCTAACATTATCATATTTCTTGTGCTAAATGTTATAAATGATTGTGACCTATTTGGTCCGACGAAAAGACTTGAAGAAAATGCACGGGTAAAACTGTTGATGTAAACATTAAAGCTGCTTTTAATATGACTTTATACATCCATGCCATATACAAACATGAATTTATATTGAAAAAAATCGTTTCAGATGCATGAGCATTGCATACATAATTTATGTTGTCAAATGCACAAATAGCTTATTAGAAACCTACTCCAGTAGGCCCGAAATAGTGTCTTCATGTTTCTTACGGAGTATTCATATATCCATGCTGGAGGAACTCTGGAATATAAAATTACATTTTTTTGTGATCCACTGAAAATGAAAAACTTAAAGAAAAAAATTAGTATTCCACTTACGCCTGGAGTAGTATTCATCCATTGTGCATAACTGATTGGTGAATTCAAGATCCGCATAGGATGCATCCTTTAAACCGCCTCCTAAATATTCTGGCAAGATATCAGGACTGACGTGGTGGTAAAGAGTTTTCAAGTCGTTTCCATGGAAATATATCTGTTATAAAAAGTACAGTTAGCTTTGTGAAATAAATTTGTATTGATCAAATAGTTCATTTCAAAAGATTTACGTTACGAATATTTTTACCCGGTTTTTAATTTTATTTCGAAGCAGAGGTCTTAACAATGCATACGTGTACGAAAAAAGATTGGAGTTTCTGACAATGTGAAATGCTTTGTATCTCACGGGAAATGAGCCCTGTACAGAGCTGGCCATTACGCTAAGAATTGACAAGGTGAAGTGTCGTGCGTGGCGTAGCTGAAATCCGTTCAGGTCGATAACATAAACAATTCCATGTCTTTGAATGTCAACTGATGTCCTAGTGAGTTCAGTTACGAACAGAAAAGTCACTGCCATAAATTGGCTCATGGAAAACGACTTAATTGGGATTTTGTCTAACAAAACACGTTAATATAAGTAATAAAACAATTATAATATTTTATTGTAAAAAAATTATAAAATTTTTCCTTATTACTATCTTACCGATATTGAATAAAATCACAGCCCTCCCAAGTGAGTCTCTCTTCTTTAATAGCACAAAGCCAAGTGAGTCAAACCAGCTTTGCTTGTGAGTGCTGGGCAACAGATAGGAAGAGGCACCTTGAATCCCGCAAAAATTTAGCAAAAGCTGGTAAAATAAATGAACCATTTCAGCAGCAGAAATGATGTTAAATTTTCTTGTCCTGAGACACCGCTCAAAAAGAGCATCGGCGTCAGAGGGCAACCGCAATCCACTGTATTTCTCCGTAACAACCTTTCTCACTTGTTCCACTGCCTCCGCTACATTTACCTTACTCTCCCCAATTTCATCTCTGGCTAGATGATTTAAATATTCAATTTCCGTTAATGTCCTACTCATTTTGGTTTTAATTAGAAATGCAGACCAGCCTTGTTGAATTCTCAAATTCTAAAACTGCAATGAAGTGGATTTGATGCACACGTATAATTTATATTCCACTTTTCTCTTCCAGCTTATCCAATTAGGCTTTTGAAAACTTGTCGAGGAAACTTTTTGTAGAATCCCAGCCCGCACAAGTACGGGCAAAACAGGTTTTTGATATGATGCGTGTGTAAAACTTGGAGAATGTGAAATGTTCACAGTCGATTAATCTGGAAACTATTCTTGTAATCATGTCTCGTTAGGAAAACCAGTTCCACATAAAATATTAAGTTACACCTTACTGTTTGTTTAAAGAGCTGAAAATGTAACAAGCTAAAGCTGTAACAAATTTAAAGTAATATTTTTATACATGCATTCATTTTTATATGAACTCTAGGTAGCCTATATTAACGTATACGCAAAAAGTAAATCTGAAACTGATAATATTTTAGTCCAGTCTGACCAAAAAAAGGAATTAATTAACGTCATGAATTCATTATGCATTTAGTCAGCTAATTATATGCTGAGCTAATAAATTATATGAGTCTTCGACATATCTAGTCATTTAAATTACATGATAAGATCATTCAACCAGGCACTAATTTCGATTCAGGAATGGCAAGTTTCATAGTCTTAGTGCAACATATTATTGAGTTTTATGAAAATACGAAAACTATTAGTCCGTATAAAATTAGTTATAGCTTCAATACCGTGCAGATATGACGACTACTGGAATGCCAAAAATAAACAAAAATGGGTGAGAAGAGTCCTATTAAGTAGAATAAAACGACCAGCTATTATCAAATTACAAAAAAAATATCCAGAAAAATAAGTTAATGTCATGGTTATATTTACTCATGGTAACAATAGTGAACGTCTTAACAAAAAACGAAAATGCAAATTTAATGGATGAATGATGTAAAATACATTGATTAAATCTGGGATTTTCCTGTTGGTTGTGTGATGCAAAAAAGTGAATAGGAATTCAGGATGCAAGTTCCAGCATGCAGATAGGCGTTCAAGTGTACATATGCCATTATTCGACTGATTTTGTCGACTACCTTGATAAAAAGGCAAGTTGTTTTTTTATGTCCGACCAAAATTTCTTCTTGCACACTACCACAAGTTTGAATTTGTAACATGTGATGTTGAGTTTCTGCGCATGTATTTTTGAGCGCAGAAAAGTGGTTCTTTGTTAACCCTTTCCTTAGCAACAGTACAGAAACACTGTACACAACGTGTACATGAATAATCAAGTTTGTGTTGAGATTGAGCTGACAGGGTGATAAATACCAATTACATTGATAACAATTTTGGCAATTGAAAAAATGTGTGACAAGTGGAATCATGCATTGTCGTAGAATCATGTGTCAACAATAATTCAGGAAAACCGGTTTGATGTGCTGGATAGATGAAACCCGATTTCATTTCAGTTTTTACTTTCTGCAGTGAATGCCATTTATTACATGCAATATAGGACCTATATTATAGGTCATTCGGCTTTGGAATAATGTGATAACAACAACTACTTGTTTTTTTAAAAAAACTCTTCGTGTCGTTTTACTTCGTATATGGTGATGGTTGTCTACGATGATGCATACATTTTTATATGGAAAATGAAACGAGATACTCGTCAGAACAAAAATGGAATTTAATTTAAAAAGTAACAGATGAAATGGATTTGTTGCAAAAAGCCTGTGTCGCTGCGTTGAGCTTGAACGAACATCAATATTACTCGTTATGCACTATTTACTAGAACGGGGCAATTTGGTATGTGATTAATTAAAAATAAAACAGACCGTTTAAAAATTATGTTATACCTACTCGAATAATAAAACATGACGCATTTCCATTGCGTTTTTTAAAATAAATTATTGACACAAAAAAGAGAGCGTGCTCTCCGAAATAAAATTAGATTAAAAAGAGATTTTGGATTTTGTGAATATTGCTACTTGATGAGAATTAAAATGTATTTTGCTGATATAATATTATTTTTTATACATTACCATACTGTAAATTCCATTCTAGTGAAAAATCTTTTTTTTAATTCTTCATGTATATAACAGCACAAATGCTAATTTTAAGTCGTTGTAGCGAATTATGGAAATTTGACCCCCTAAGTAGAATTGACCTAGAGTGGGTTGGGATCAACAAGGTTGTTGAATGCGTAGGTTCAATGAATTCTGTACATCCGAGATAGTCGAGTAAATCCTACTTAATAACAAGCTTTGTAGCATATTTTTCAATTTGTAGCGTTATAATGTTTAAGCAATAAAATTATTTAGATCAAACGCACATTTATGTAGTGACATTAAATTCGGAAATATTCTGTTAGATATTTGATGAATTTGCGCAAATATACAATATATAGTAATAAAACAAAATTTGCTTAACAAATAAAATGATTTATGTAACCATTCTAAAATGTGCAGACTCTTCCATTTCCAACGTTTTCTGATTTGTTTTGTCAAACAAAGAATTGAAAGTAAATGCATCGATACAAACATTTTTTCAAATATTTTTTTTAAAAATTTTAACCGTGATTTTAAAGTAGGGTGTTAGTAAAATTACAATAATTGGGTTAGAGAATATTTCGTTTTTTAGAAAGATCGTTTGGAGTATTCATGTATCCATGTTGGAGAAATTCTGAAACATTATATTACAGTTTTGCATAAGTTACTACAATGCAACAAGAAAAAAATTATCAATTTGTCTTGAAGTCAAAGCTTACGACTGTAGTAATACTCGTCCATTGTGCATAATTTCCTGGTGAAATCAAGATCCGCAAAGGATGCATCCGGTATAAACCCGCCAAGATATTTAGGTAAGACGTCAGGATAGACATGGCGGTGAAATATTTTAAAATCGTTACCGTGAACATAAATCTGTCATACAATACAACAATTATCAATATATTTTGTGTGTATAGATCGTATTGGTTCCTAATGAGAAAATAGAATGGATATTTTTGTCACCCGGCTTTTCATTTTTTCACTCAGCAGAGGTCTGATCAATGCGTAAATGCACCAGAAAAGTTTTGGGTTTCTCACAAAGTGAAGTGCTTTGTATTTCACTGGAACTGATCCCTGCATCGTACTTGCAATTATTTTAAGAATTGACAATGAGAATTGCCTGGCATGTGATAACTGGAAACCATTTAAATCGATAATGTAAACAACTCCACGTTTTTGGATGTCCACTGACGTCCTAGTTAGCTGCGTGACCATTAGAATAGCTGCTCCCACAAATCTGCTCATCGAAAACGAGTGGATTGGGATTCTATCTAAACATATTCAATGATTGTGATAATAATAAAAATTATATGAATTATTGTAGCAAATAAAATCAATTGAAATCATAGTTTCTTTTACCAATATTAAATAATATCATGGCCCTTCCCTTTGAGTCCTTCTCCTTTAAAAGTACCAGACCGAGCGACTCAAACCATGTTTCCTGGTGAGTGCTAGGCAACAGATAGGAAAATCCGGCATGAATCGTGCAAAAATTAAACAGGAACTTATAAAATGAGTGAACCAATTCAGCAGAAGAAATAATGTCTAATTTTCTACTCCAGAGACAACGCTCAAAAAGAGCACCAGCGTCTGGTGGCAGTATCAAGTCACCATATTTTGCTGAAACAACTTTTCTCACTTGTTCCACAGTCTCAGCCATATTTGTGCGACTTTCCCGAATTTCTGCCCATTCAGATTGGCTCAAATGTTCTATACCTTTTAGTATTCTATAAATACTCATTGTTGTTGCTTAGAAAGTGCAGAGAATCTTTGTTGTATTATCGTAGTCCAAAACTGTAATGATGTATTTTTGATCCATTCTGATTTTATTTCTAGCTTACTTATGCCCGATTTTATCATACTTGGCATATATGAGAAATGGGAATGGAAATTATTTGTAGTAATCAAGCTGGGAGAAGTCAACACAGAACAGGTTTATTGTATGGTATATGTACCATTTATGGAGATGCTACGGGGCATGGTCACATTATCTCAGCACTTGTCACGTAATGTGTTCAGGAAAACCTGTTTAGCATCAATTAATATACCAAGGCCTTGTATTTATATGAGCGGTTAAAAATGCCACACATCTGAATGATTAAATTTGTCTCCTTTATTTAATGAGAAATAAATATTATTTTGGATGTGAGTCCATTTTTATATAGATGATTATTGTTGAAATACATATTACAATATTGATCAAAGAACATAAAATGAAATCCGCCATCCAAACAAACGAAATTCAGGTTGACATTAAAGTGGATGGAAATATGTATTCCGTGTTACTTCCACAATTTTCTCGTCTAAGCTAGCAATACAACAATGTACAGGAATTGATTAACAAGAAAATTGACGACTATACAAAACTTGTCGAAAATACGTCTTTATTTTCTTCTAATATTTGGTTTCAAAAATCAGGTGGAAGCCAATAGCACCTCCACCACCATTTGTAAGCTTCCTTCAAAATGCCCAAGTCAAGTTAGGACTCATACTATTGGCTTGAATTTATTTATCACATTTAAAATTCAAAATGTTCAGCTTTGCCCCGATCCAATCAAATAAAATTTAGGCTGAAATTAAAGTGGAGGGAAAAGTATGTATTCCGTGTTACTTCCACAATTCTCACGTCAAAGCTAGCAATATAAAAATAACAAACAATGTACTGGTACTGATTAACAAGAAAATTGACGACTATACAAAACTTGTCGAAAATACGTCTTCATTTTCTTCTAATATTTGGCTTCGAAAATCACGTGGAAGCCAATAGCACCTCCACCACCATTTCTAAGCTTCCTTCAAAATGCCCAAGTCAAGTTAGGACTCATACTATTGGCTTGAATTTATTTATCACATTTAAAATTGTACTCCTGCTGTATTTTTAGTTATTACATTGAATTTGAGTAACCTGAATTTACCAATGAGTTAGTTATTTACCAATACCTAAACTTTTATTCCTATAACATTTTTCTTTTAACGTTCCTCAATTTTTCAGAACCAACAATGAATTTTGTAGAAAGGGCAAATCTATTACGTGGTCAGTATAGAAAAGTACATGCTTTACATCTTTTCATATTCATGGACCGAAATGTTGTGCACAGATATGTTTACCAAACACCAAACAAGCACAAAAATAGATTATCTTACAAAAATGTATAAAATCCCTGTAAATTCAATATCAAAGCCGTACTACTTTAATCTCTTGGATCATAAAAAGAATTCACATAGTGTGTGTGGGCATCATGCATATTTACAAATGTCTCGATAAATAAAAAGATAAGTAAGACAAACGATGTATTATTGGATAAACCCATCTGGTTTGTAAAATCTTAATAATAATTTTTTAGATTAGCACGTGTGAAATTAATAAAGGTAGGTAGCAGAAGGTTTGCAGCAAACGAAATGAAAGTTCAGCTTATTTTATGGGGCATTACAATTCAAATCGTTATCACTGTTTACATGCTTATGTATAAAATGGTGAAATGCACTAAATTTGGTTTATGGTATGTTGTTCACCTCTTCTCATAACCAGGTAATAAAAATAATAATGTCCAGTTGAATCTATATTTTATTGCATAGAAGCAAGCTTTGTTATAATGATATGTACTTGAATGGGAAAATGAAGTCATAGCCAGAAAAAATGGCATGCGTTGTAGTGTAAAAAATTAAATAAAAACTGGTTTCGTTTGCTTCATTGCACTGTTTTGAATGTGAGCTGGCAAGACTTCGTTAGGGCGCAATTTTATGCCTAACTGGTTATGGGCATTGACATTGCTCATATGTACCCATTGAACTGCTTGTTTACACATTTTTTTTGTAATGTACAAAAAACTGAAAAGAGATTTTCAGCGAATGGTTTAAGAGTAATGAACTGGTGCTTACGTATTACGTGTGATTCAAAATGGTATAAATTGTTTAGCTCTACATTAAAAAAAACTTGCCGACACATCTGTAATCTGAATATAGATCTATCCTATATTCCTCACATGCGTATGATTTTCATTCTCTCCGGT
The DNA here is from genome assembly GCA_027743765.1 of Coecobrya sp. COE2. Lineage (NCBI taxonomy): Eukaryota > Metazoa > Arthropoda > Collembola > Entomobryomorpha > Entomobryidae > Coecobrya > Coecobrya sp. COE2. The sequence goes on along the minus strand of JAHZMV010002613.1, from coordinate 701 downwards.
AAAAACATAATTTGTACAATAGTGTATTAATTTATGAGAGTGTTTCTGTAAATACACAAACTCAAAAATTATTAGTAAGTAAAAAAAATGTAAAAGAACAAAAGCTACGTATCCATATAAACTGGATGCACGCCTAATACAAGTCCACAGAAAGCTGCCGCAACAAATCATTTACTACCCATCTGGCCTTCAATTTTCATTAGCAACTTATTTATTTACATCAATCACCATTGATTGTACAAAAACAGTATGAAAATTTGTAAAATAATATTTTTTATCTACAATAAAGAGAAGGATTTACCTGAACACATATCTTAAAATTAAATTGTCTTGTCAATTATTATTCCACTTCTCGTAAACATCACGTCTAAATCGATACACTTCAAATGTAGCTAACCACAACTCGACAGTCAATTCTTTCAACTTTGGAAACACCTTCCAAACATTCGACTCATAGATCACCTTTCCTTCCTGATGCTCCTCAAAATGTTTCAGCCCTTCCAGTAAATCCAACTCTTCTGTAAAATCCATCCTCTTCAGATAAGGTGCAAAGGCCTGCTCGTCCTCCTCGGAGACAGAATGAAACATAAAGTGCAAATATTCCAAAGTTGGGCTTAACCCACACAAAAAATTCAAGGAGGAGAAGCCCGACCCATCTACGGTCATTCTCTTCACATGTTTCAGATCCTTCAACGCTTCCC